>JAWZYU010001045.1:0-52600 GCA_038380435.1 Ryuthela nishihirai | reverse complement strand
AACAAACAAATCTATAGAAATGACCCCTCTGGTATAAAGAGACATCCCCCTGGAACATGAATCAGTCGTCCGAATTATAAAAAACGCCCCAAAACTGAGCAGGCCCAGTGAGAACGAATCAGTGAAATGACCCATGTTAAAAGACGTATGCTCCATAGACGTAATGTTAAACTAAGTTCTATCCTGTAGTCGCAATAATGCTAACGCTATGGGAAAACAAAAACAGTCATAAAAACCGTTCTAATTCATAAAAATCAACGCTTCAAAGACCCAGGCATATGTTTTTCCACCTGATAAAGCTGATTCAAAAGTCAAAACAGCCAAAAAATACATATTTTCCGAGCTATTAAGGAAAAAGTGCCAAAAAAGCAATCGGACCTCTGAGAAACCAAAAAAGGCCAAAAAGGTCAAAAAGACACTCTCCACCCTTCAAGTATATAGTCTAATACAGGAATCAGTGGTCCGAATTATAAAAAACGCCCCAAACTGAGCAGGCCCAGTGAGAACGAATCAGTCAAGTTTCCCATGTTAAACCTATGAGAAGTGTTCTGAAAAAGAGTCAAAAAAAGGCGACATTTCCAAAAATTCACCAAAAATGAACAGACCCACTTAGAAGAGAAATGAAGACATCCACATGAAGATAGAAAGCCAGATAAAGTTCTGATAAGAAAAAAAAGAACCAAAAGTCCCCTGTAAAGGGGTCAAAAAAGACCCCCAAAAAAGTGAAGTCCCAAAATCTTCTATATGAAGGAAAGGTCATAGAGACACGAAATTTGGCAATTAGACTATAAAACTAGTTTTCGCTAGATATCAGGTGAAAAAAGTCGAAAAAAGTCAAAAACACTGAAAAAGTCAAAAATCATTAAAAGTGACAGGGAGGTGTACATTCAAATCACTAAGAAACAAGCAATCAGTCTTCCCAATTATAAAAAACGCCCAAAACTGAGCAGGCCAAGTGAGAACAAATCAGACAACACAGCCTAGTTAAAGCAATGGGATCTCAGAACAGTGTAGAGTCACACAGCGTCAAAAACAGTCCAAATTCAAAGTCACCCAGCGAAAAAAAGTAGCCATTCTAGAAAAAGAACAAACCTGATCAAAGTGACACCCAGGGGGAGAGTGAGAAGCCTCCCAGAGCAATAAGTCCACTGAGACAACAAAACCCAGAACAGAGAAAGAAAACCCACCTAGCAGCACGAAAGTCCCTTTAGAAATGAATGCCCAGGACAGAGAAAGCAAACCCACCCAGCAGCCCAATAGTCCCCAGAGACAACACAACCCAGGAGAGAGAAAGGAAACCCACATAGCAGCCCAAAAGTCCCCTGTGACAGCAAAGAATTCGCCAAAAATAGAAAAAACGACCAAAAGTGAGAAAAAAGTTGATAGAACGACGCAGAGTACAAGAACGCACAATGTGATAAGCAAAGTTAAAATCGACCACAGTGCAGACATGACGTCACAAGCGTAAAATGCCTAAAATCAATGAAAAACAGAAAATCGCTATAAAATCCGTTCTAGAAGAGAAAAATGGACAGTTTAAAAAGCTACACCCACGTAATCGACCTCAAGGAACCCGATTCCGTCGTCAAAATCGCCAAAAAGTGACCCGTTCTAGAGTTATTCAAGAAAAAGTGACAAAAACTCAATCGGACCTCAGAGAGGACAAAAAAGCCCAAATCGTTGAAAATGACCCATCCAGTATAATGACACAAACCCCTCTAACATGAATCAGTGGTCCGAATTATTTAAAACGCCCCAAAATGAGCAGGCCAAGTGAGAACGAATCAGTAAAGTTTCCAATGCTATCCTATGGGAATGCTAGGCCTAAAAAGGTCGAGAACATGAAAGATTCAAAAAATCACCAAAAATCAAAAAAAGGGCTTAGAGAGCCAAAAAGCACATCAAAAGATAGATGCTGAGTATAGCTAGAATCTGATCAGAAAATATTCACAAAAAGTCCCTTCTAAGGTAGGGTTAAAAAGCCTCAAAGTTGCAGTGAAATAGCAAAAAAAAGAGACCCCCCAGGGTGAAAAAAAGCTGATCAAAGTGACCTTAAGGGACCCAAAAAGACACTGGAAAAAACAAAGTCAAAAAAAGTCCAAAAACAAAGGAGATATAGCAATTTGAAATAATCTCACAATCTCCAAACCCTGGTTTTGCAGGTAACTGACAGACAGAGCTCTCTCCATAGACTTAATGTTAAATGAAGTTCTATCCTGTAGTCGCAATATTGTTAACGCTATGGGAAACGAAAAGTGGTCGTAAAATCCGTTCTAATTGTCAAAAATGAACGCTTCAAAGACCTACATATAGGTATTCCCACGTGATAAAGCGATTGCAAAAGTCAAAACAGCCAAAAAATGCATACTTTTGGAGTTATAACGAAAAAAGTGACAAAAACGCAATCGGACCTAAGAGAAACCAAAAAACGCAAAAAAGGTGAAAAAGACACTCTACACCCCTGAAGTATAAAGTATAAAACGTGAATCAGTCGTCCGAATTATTAAAAACGCCCCGAAACTGAGCAGGCCAAGTGAGAACGAATCAGTCAAAATGCCCATGTTAACCTATGGAAACACTAACCCTAAAAATGTCGAAAACCAAAAATTCACCAAAAATAGAAAAATCGACAAACAGTGAGAAAAAAGTTGATAGAACGACACAGAGTACAAGAACACACAACGTGATAAGCAAAGTTAAAATCGATCACTGTGCAGAGATGACGTCACAGGCCAAAAACAGGCAAAATCCATAAAAAGGTGAAAATCGCTCTAAAATCGGTTCTAAGAGACCAAAATCGACGGTTTAAAAAGCTACACCCATGTAATCCAATGCCAGGAACCTGATTCAAAAGTCAAAACAGCAAAAAAATGCATATGTTTCGAGTTATTCAACAAAAAGTGGCAAAAACGCAATCGGACCTCAGAGAAGCCAAAAACAAACAAATCTATAGAAATGACCCCTCTGGTATAAAGAGACATCCCCCTGGAACATGAATCAGTCGTCCGAATTATAAAAAACGCCCCAAAACTGAGCAGGCCCAGTGAGAACGAATCAGTGAAATGACCCATGTTAAAAGACGTATGCTCCATAGACGTAATGTTAAACTAAGTTCTATCCTGTAGTCGCAATAATGCTAACGCTATGGGAAAACAAAAACAGTCATAAAAACCGTTCTAATTCATAAAAATCAACGCTTCAAAGACCCAGGCATATGTTTTTCCACCTGATAAAGCTGATTCAAAAGTCAAAACAGCCAAAAAATACATATTTTCCGAGCTATTAAGGAAAAAGTGCCAAAAAAGCAATCGGACCTCTGAGAAACCAAAAAAGGCCAAAAAGGTCAAAAAGACACTCTCCACCCTTCAAGTATATAGTCTAATACAGGAATCAGTGGTCCGAATTATAAAAAACGCCCCAAACTGAGCAGGCCCAGTGAGAACGAATCAGTCAAGTTTCCCATGTTAAACCTATGAGAAGTGTTCTGAAAAAGAGTCAAAAAAAGGCGACATTTCCAAAAATTCACCAAAAATGAACAGACCCACTTAGAAGAGAAATGAAGACATCCACATGAAGATAGAAAGCCAGATAAAGTTCTGATAAGAAAAAAAAGAACCAAAAGTCCCCTGTAAAGGGGTCAAAAAAGACCCCCAAAAAAGTGAAGTCCCAAAATCTTCTATATGAAGGAAAGGTCATAGAGACACGAAATTTGGCAATTAGACTATAAAACTAGTTTTCGCTAGATATCAGGTGAAAAAAGTCGAAAAAAGTCAAAAACACTGAAAAAGTCAAAAATCATTAAAAGTGACAGGGAGGTGTACATTCAAATCACTAAGAAACAAGCAATCAGTCTTCCCAATTATAAAAAACGCCCAAAACTGAGCAGGCCAAGTGAGAACAAATCAGACAACACAGCCTAGTTAAAGCAATGGGATCTCAGAACAGTGTAGAGTCACACAGCGTCAAAAACAGTCCAAATTCAAAGTCACCCAGCGAAAAAAAGTAGCCATTCTAGAAAAAGAACAAACCTGATCAAAGTGACACCCAGGGGGAGAGTGAGAAGCCTCCCAGAGCAATAAGTCCACTGAGACAACAAAACCCAGAACAGAGAAAGAAAACCCACCTAGCAGCACGAAAGTCCCTTTAGAAATGAATGCCCAGGACAGAGAAAGCAAACCCACCCAGCAGCCCAATAGTCCCCAGAGACAACACAACCCAGGAGAGAGAAAGGAAACCCACATAGCAGCCCAAAAGTCCCCTGTGACAGCAAAGAATTCGCCAAAAATAGAAAAAACGACCAAAAGTGAGAAAAAAGTTGATAGAACGACGCAGAGTACAAGAACGCACAATGTGATAAGCAAAGTTAAAATCGACCACAGTGCAGACATGACGTCACAAGCGTAAAATGCCTAAAATCAATGAAAAACAGAAAATCGCTATAAAATCCGTTCTAGAAGAGAAAAATGGACAGTTTAAAAAGCTACACCCACGTAATCGACCTCAAGGAACCCGATTCCGTCGTCAAAATCGCCAAAAAGTGACCCGTTCTAGAGTTATTCAAGAAAAAGTGACAAAAACTCAATCGGACCTCAGAGAGGACAAAAAAGCCCAAATCGTTGAAAATGACCCATCCAGTATAATGACACAAACCCCTCTAACATGAATCAGTGGTCCGAATTATTTAAAACGCCCCAAAATGAGCAGGCCAAGTGAGAACGAATCAGTAAAGTTTCCAATGCTATCCTATGGGAATGCTAGGCCTAAAAAGGTCGAGAACATGAAAGATTCAAAAAATCACCAAAAATCAAAAAAAGGGCTTAGAGAGCCAAAAAGCACATCAAAAGATAGATGCTGAGTATAGCTAGAATCTGATCAGAAAATATTCACAAAAAGTCCCTTCTAAGGTAGGGTTAAAAAGCCTCAAAGTTGCAGTGAAATAGCAAAAAAAAGAGACCCCCCAGGGTGAAAAAAAGCTGATCAAAGTGACCTTAAGGGACCCAAAAAGACACTGGAAAAAACAAAGTCAAAAAAAGTCCAAAAACAAAGGAGATATAGCAATTTGAAATAATCTCACAATCTCCAAACCCTGGTTTTGCAGGTAACTGACAGACAGAGCTCTCTCCATAGACTTAATGTTAAATGAAGTTCTATCCTGTAGTCGCAATATTGTTAACGCTATGGGAAACGAAAAGTGGTCGTAAAATCCGTTCTAATTGTCAAAAATGAACGCTTCAAAGACCTACATATAGGTATTCCCACGTGATAAAGCGATTGCAAAAGTCAAAACAGCCAAAAAATGCATACTTTTGGAGTTATAACGAAAAAAGTGACAAAAACGCAATCGGACCTAAGAGAAACCAAAAAACGCAAAAAAGGTGAAAAAGACACTCTACACCCCTGAAGTATAAAGTATAAAACGTGAATCAGTCGTCCGAATTATTAAAAACGCCCCGAAACTGAGCAGGCCAAGTGAGAACGAATCAGTCAAAATGCCCATGTTAACCTATGGAAACACTAACCCTAAAAATGTCGAAAACCAAAAATTCACCAAAAATAGAAAAATCGACAAACAGTGAGAAAAAAGTTGATAGAACGACACAGAGTACAAGAACACACAACGTGATAAGCAAAGTTAAAATCGATCACTGTGCAGAGATGACGTCACAGGCCAAAAACAGGCAAAATCCATAAAAAGGTGAAAATCGCTCTAAAATCGGTTCTAAGAGACCAAAATCGACGGTTTAAAAAGCTACACCCATGTAATCCAATGCCAGGAACCTGATTCAAAAGTCAAAACAGCAAAAAAATGCATATGTTTCGAGTTATTCAACAAAAAGTGGCAAAAACGCAATCGGACCTCAGAGAAGCCAAAAACAAACAAATCTATAGAAATGACCCCTCTGGTATAAAGAGACATCCCCCTGGAACATGAATCAGTCGTCCGAATTATAAAAAACGCCCCAAAACTGAGCAGGCCCAGTGAGAACGAATCAGTGAAATGACCCATGTTAAAAGACGTATGCTCCATAGACGTAATGTTAAACTAAGTTCTATCCTGTAGTCGCAATAATGCTAACGCTATGGGAAAACAAAAACAGTCATAAAAACCGTTCTAATTCATAAAAATCAACGCTTCAAAGACCCAGGCATATGTTTTTCCACCTGATAAAGCTGATTCAAAAGTCAAAACAGCCAAAAAATACATATTTTCCGAGCTATTAAGGAAAAAGTGCCAAAAAAGCAATCGGACCTCTGAGAAACCAAAAAAGGCCAAAAAGGTCAAAAAGACACTCTCCACCCTTCAAGTATATAGTCTAATACAGGAATCAGTGGTCCGAATTATAAAAAACGCCCCAAACTGAGCAGGCCCAGTGAGAACGAATCAGTCAAGTTTCCCATGTTAAACCTATGAGAAGTGTTCTGAAAAAGAGTCAAAAAAAGGCGACATTTCCAAAAATTCACCAAAAATGAACAGACCCACTTAGAAGAGAAATGAAGACATCCACATGAAGATAGAAAGCCAGATAAAGTTCTGATAAGAAAAAAAAGAACCAAAAGTCCCCTGTAAAGGGGTCAAAAAAGACCCCCAAAAAAGTGAAGTCCCAAAATCTTCTATATGAAGGAAAGGTCATAGAGACACGAAATTTGGCAATTAGACTATAAAACTAGTTTTCGCTAGATATCAGGTGAAAAAAGTCGAAAAAAGTCAAAAACACTGAAAAAGTCAAAAATCATTAAAAGTGACAGGGAGGTGTACATTCAAATCACTAAGAAACAAGCAATCAGTCTTCCCAATTATAAAAAACGCCCAAAACTGAGCAGGCCAAGTGAGAACAAATCAGACAACACAGCCTAGTTAAAGCAATGGGATCTCAGAACAGTGTAGAGTCACACAGCGTCAAAAACAGTCCAAATTCAAAGTCACCCAGCGAAAAAAAGTAGCCATTCTAGAAAAAGAACAAACCTGATCAAAGTGACACCCAGGGGGAGAGTGAGAAGCCTCCCAGAGCAATAAGTCCACTGAGACAACAAAACCCAGAACAGAGAAAGAAAACCCACCTAGCAGCACGAAAGTCCCTTTAGAAATGAATGCCCAGGACAGAGAAAGCAAACCCACCCAGCAGCCCAATAGTCCCCAGAGACAACACAACCCAGGAGAGAGAAAGGAAACCCACATAGCAGCCCAAAAGTCCCCTGTGACAGCAAAGAATTCGCCAAAAATAGAAAAAACGACCAAAAGTGAGAAAAAAGTTGATAGAACGACGCAGAGTACAAGAACGCACAATGTGATAAGCAAAGTTAAAATCGACCACAGTGCAGACATGACGTCACAAGCGTAAAATGCCTAAAATCAATGAAAAACAGAAAATCGCTATAAAATCCGTTCTAGAAGAGAAAAATGGACAGTTTAAAAAGCTACACCCACGTAATCGACCTCAAGGAACCCGATTCCGTCGTCAAAATCGCCAAAAAGTGACCCGTTCTAGAGTTATTCAAGAAAAAGTGACAAAAACTCAATCGGACCTCAGAGAGGACAAAAAAGCCCAAATCGTTGAAAATGACCCATCCAGTATAATGACACAAACCCCTCTAACATGAATCAGTGGTCCGAATTATAAAAAACGCCCCAAACTGAGCAGGCCCAGTGAGAACGAATCAGTCAAGTTTCCCATGTTAAACCTATGAGAAGTGTTCTGAAAAAGAGTCAAAAAAAGGCGACATTTCCAAAAATTCACCAAAAATGAACAGACCCACTTAGAAGAGAAATGAAGACATCCACATGAAGATAGAAAGCCAGATAAAGTTCTGATAAGAAAAAAAAGAACCAAAAGTCCCCTGTAAAGGGGTCAAAAAAGACCCCCAAAAAAGTGAAGTCCCAAAATCTTCTATATGAAGGAAAGGTCATAGAGACACGAAATTTGGCAATTAGACTATAAAACTAGTTTTCGCTAGATATCAGGTGAAAAAAGTCGAAAAAAGTCAAAAACACTGAAAAAGTCAAAAATCATTAAAAGTGACAGGGAGGTGTACATTCAAATCACTAAGAAACAAGCAATCAGTCTTCCCAATTATAAAAAACGCCCAAAACTGAGCAGGCCAAGTGAGAACAAATCAGACAACACAGCCTAGTTAAAGCAATGGGATCTCAGAACAGTGTAGAGTCACACAGCGTCAAAAACAGTCCAAATTCAAAGTCACCCAGCGAAAAAAAGTAGCCATTCTAGAAAAAGAACAAACCTGATCAAAGTGACACCCAGGGGGAGAGTGAGAAGCCTCCCAGAGCAATAAGTCCACTGAGACAACAAAACCCAGAACAGAGAAAGAAAACCCACCTAGCAGCACGAAAGTCCCTTTAGAAATGAATGCCCAGGACAGAGAAAGCAAACCCACCCAGCAGCCCAATAGTCCCCAGAGACAACACAACCCAGGAGAGAGAAAGGAAACCCACATAGCAGCCCAAAAGTCCCCTGTGACAGCAAAGAATTCGCCAAAAATAGAAAAAACGACCAAAAGTGAGAAAAAAGTTGATAGAACGACGCAGAGTACAAGAACGCACAATGTGATAAGCAAAGTTAAAATCGACCACAGTGCAGACATGACGTCACAAGCGTAAAATGCCTAAAATCAATGAAAAACAGAAAATCGCTATAAAATCCGTTCTAGAAGAGAAAAATGGACAGTTTAAAAAGCTACACCCACGTAATCGACCTCAAGGAACCCGATTCCGTCGTCAAAATCGCCAAAAAGTGACCCGTTCTAGAGTTATTCAAGAAAAAGTGACAAAAACTCAATCGGACCTCAGAGAGGACAAAAAAGCCCAAATCGTTGAAAATGACCCATCCAGTATAATGACACAAACCCCTCTAACATGAATCAGTGGTCCGAATTATTTAAAACGCCCCAAAATGAGCAGGCCAAGTGAGAACGAATCAGTAAAGTTTCCAATGCTATCCTATGGGAATGCTAGGCCTAAAAAGGTCGAGAACATGAAAGATTCAAAAAATCACCAAAAATCAAAAAAAGGGCTTAGAGAGCCAAAAAGCACATCAAAAGATAGATGCTGAGTATAGCTAGAATCTGATCAGAAAATATTCACAAAAAGTCCCTTCTAAGGTAGGGTTAAAAAGCCTCAAAGTTGCAGTGAAATAGCAAAAAAAAGAGACCCCCCAGGGTGAAAAAAAGCTGATCAAAGTGACCTTAAGGGACCCAAAAAGACACTGGAAAAAACAAAGTCAAAAAAAGTCCAAAAACAAAGGAGATATAGCAATTTGAAATAATCTCACAATCTCCAAACCCTGGTTTTGCAGGTAACTGACAGACAGAGCTCTCTCCATAGACTTAATGTTAAATGAAGTTCTATCCTGTAGTCGCAATATTGTTAACGCTATGGGAAACGAAAAGTGGTCGTAAAATCCGTTCTAATTGTCAAAAATGAACGCTTCAAAGACCTACATATAGGTATTCCCACGTGATAAAGCGATTGCAAAAGTCAAAACAGCCAAAAAATGCATACTTTTGGAGTTATAACGAAAAAAGTGACAAAAACGCAATCGGACCTAAGAGAAACCAAAAAACGCAAAAAAGGTGAAAAAGACACTCTACACCCCTGAAGTATAAAGTATAAAACGTGAATCAGTCGTCCGAATTATTAAAAACGCCCCGAAACTGAGCAGGCCAAGTGAGAACGAATCAGTCAAAATGCCCATGTTAACCTATGGAAACACTAACCCTAAAAATGTCGAAAACCAAAAATTCACCAAAAATAGAAAAATCGACAAACAGTGAGAAAAAAGTTGATAGAACGACACAGAGTACAAGAACACACAACGTGATAAGCAAAGTTAAAATCGATCACTGTGCAGAGATGACGTCACAGGCCAAAAACAGGCAAAATCCATAAAAAGGTGAAAATCGCTCTAAAATCGGTTCTAAGAGACCAAAATCGACGGTTTAAAAAGCTACACCCATGTAATCCAATGCCAGGAACCTGATTCAAAAGTCAAAACAGCAAAAAAATGCATATGTTTCGAGTTATTCAACAAAAAGTGGCAAAAACGCAATCGGACCTCAGAGAAGCCAAAAACAAACAAATCTATAGAAATGACCCCTCTGGTATAAAGAGACATCCCCCTGGAACATGAATCAGTCGTCCGAATTATAAAAAACGCCCCAAAACTGAGCAGGCCCAGTGAGAACGAATCAGTGAAATGACCCATGTTAAAAGACGTATGCTCCATAGACGTAATGTTAAACTAAGTTCTATCCTGTAGTCGCAATAATGCTAACGCTATGGGAAAACAAAAACAGTCATAAAAACCGTTCTAATTCATAAAAATCAACGCTTCAAAGACCCAGGCATATGTTTTTCCACCTGATAAAGCTGATTCAAAAGTCAAAACAGCCAAAAAATACATATTTTCCGAGCTATTAAGGAAAAAGTGCCAAAAAAGCAATCGGACCTCTGAGAAACCAAAAAAGGCCAAAAAGGTCAAAAAGACACTCTCCACCCTTCAAGTATATAGTCTAATACAGGAATCAGTGGTCCGAATTATAAAAAACGCCCCAAACTGAGCAGGCCCAGTGAGAACGAATCAGTCAAGTTTCCCATGTTAAACCTATGAGAAGTGTTCTGAAAAAGAGTCAAAAAAAGGCGACATTTCCAAAAATTCACCAAAAATGAACAGACCCACTTAGAAGAGAAATGAAGACATCCACATGAAGATAGAAAGCCAGATAAAGTTCTGATAAGAAAAAAAAGAACCAAAAGTCCCCTGTAAAGGGGTCAAAAAAGACCCCCAAAAAAGTGAAGTCCCAAAATCTTCTATATGAAGGAAAGGTCATAGAGACACGAAATTTGGCAATTAGACTATAAAACTAGTTTTCGCTAGATATCAGGTGAAAAAAGTCGAAAAAAGTCAAAAACACTGAAAAAGTCAAAAATCATTAAAAGTGACAGGGAGGTGTACATTCAAATCACTAAGAAACAAGCAATCAGTCTTCCCAATTATAAAAAACGCCCAAAACTGAGCAGGCCAAGTGAGAACAAATCAGACAACACAGCCTAGTTAAAGCAATGGGATCTCAGAACAGTGTAGAGTCACACAGCGTCAAAAACAGTCCAAATTCAAAGTCACCCAGCGAAAAAAAGTAGCCATTCTAGAAAAAGAACAAACCTGATCAAAGTGACACCCAGGGGGAGAGTGAGAAGCCTCCCAGAGCAATAAGTCCACTGAGACAACAAAACCCAGAACAGAGAAAGAAAACCCACCTAGCAGCACGAAAGTCCCTTTAGAAATGAATGCCCAGGACAGAGAAAGCAAACCCACCCAGCAGCCCAATAGTCCCCAGAGACAACACAACCCAGGAGAGAGAAAGGAAACCCACATAGCAGCCCAAAAGTCCCCTGTGACAGCAAAGAATTCGCCAAAAATAGAAAAAACGACCAAAAGTGAGAAAAAAGTTGATAGAACGACGCAGAGTACAAGAACGCACAATGTGATAAGCAAAGTTAAAATCGACCACAGTGCAGACATGACGTCACAAGCGTAAAATGCCTAAAATCAATGAAAAACAGAAAATCGCTATAAAATCCGTTCTAGAAGAGAAAAATGGACAGTTTAAAAAGCTACACCCACGTAATCGACCTCAAGGAACCCGATTCCGTCGTCAAAATCGCCAAAAAGTGACCCGTTCTAGAGTTATTCAAGAAAAAGTGACAAAAACTCAATCGGACCTCAGAGAGGACAAAAAAGCCCAAATCGTTGAAAATGACCCATCCAGTATAATGACACAAACCCCTCTAACATGAATCAGTGGTCCGAATTATTTAAAACGCCCCAAAATGAGCAGGCCAAGTGAGAACGAATCAGTAAAGTTTCCAATGCTATCCTATGGGAATGCTAGGCCTAAAAAGGTCGAGAACATGAAAGATTCAAAAAATCACCAAAAATCAAAAAAAGGGCTTAGAGAGCCAAAAAGCACATCAAAAGATAGATGCTGAGTATAGCTAGAATCTGATCAGAAAATATTCACAAAAAGTCCCTTCTAAGGTAGGGTTAAAAAGCCTCAAAGTTGCAGTGAAATAGCAAAAAAAAGAGACCCCCCAGGGTGAAAAAAAGCTGATCAAAGTGACCTTAAGGGACCCAAAAAGACACTGGAAAAAACAAAGTCAAAAAAAGTCCAAAAACAAAGGAGATATAGCAATTTGAAATAATCTCACAATCTCCAAACCCTGGTTTTGCAGGTAACTGACAGACAGAGCTCTCTCCATAGACTTAATGTTAAATGAAGTTCTATCCTGTAGTCGCAATATTGTTAACGCTATGGGAAACGAAAAGTGGTCGTAAAATCCGTTCTAATTGTCAAAAATGAACGCTTCAAAGACCTACATATAGGTATTCCCACGTGATAAAGCGATTGCAAAAGTCAAAACAGCCAAAAAATGCATACTTTTGGAGTTATAACGAAAAAAGTGACAAAAACGCAATCGGACCTAAGAGAAACCAAAAAACGCAAAAAAGGTGAAAAAGACACTCTACACCCCTGAAGTATAAAGTATAAAACGTGAATCAGTCGTCCGAATTATTAAAAACGCCCCGAAACTGAGCAGGCCAAGTGAGAACGAATCAGTCAAAATGCCCATGTTAACCTATGGAAACACTAACCCTAAAAATGTCGAAAACCAAAAATTCACCAAAAATAGAAAAATCGACAAACAGTGAGAAAAAAGTTGATAGAACGACACAGAGTACAAGAACACACAACGTGATAAGCAAAGTTAAAATCGATCACTGTGCAGAGATGACGTCACAGGCCAAAAACAGGCAAAATCCATAAAAAGGTGAAAATCGCTCTAAAATCGGTTCTAAGAGACCAAAATCGACGGTTTAAAAAGCTACACCCATGTAATCCAATGCCAGGAACCTGATTCAAAAGTCAAAACAGCAAAAAAATGCATATGTTTCGAGTTATTCAACAAAAAGTGGCAAAAACGCAATCGGACCTCAGAGAAGCCAAAAACAAACAAATCTATAGAAATGACCCCTCTGGTATAAAGAGACATCCCCCTGGAACATGAATCAGTCGTCCGAATTATAAAAAACGCCCCAAAACTGAGCAGGCCCAGTGAGAACGAATCAGTGAAATGACCCATGTTAAAAGACGTATGCTCCATAGACGTAATGTTAAACTAAGTTCTATCCTGTAGTCGCAATAATGCTAACGCTATGGGAAAACAAAAACAGTCATAAAAACCGTTCTAATTCATAAAAATCAACGCTTCAAAGACCCAGGCATATGTTTTTCCACCTGATAAAGCTGATTCAAAAGTCAAAACAGCCAAAAAATACATATTTTCCGAGCTATTAAGGAAAAAGTGCCAAAAAAGCAATCGGACCTCTGAGAAACCAAAAAAGGCCAAAAAGGTCAAAAAGACACTCTCCACCCTTCAAGTATATAGTCTAATACAGGAATCAGTGGTCCGAATTATAAAAAACGCCCCAAACTGAGCAGGCCCAGTGAGAACGAATCAGTCAAGTTTCCCATGTTAAACCTATGAGAAGTGTTCTGAAAAAGAGTCAAAAAAAGGCGACATTTCCAAAAATTCACCAAAAATGAACAGACCCACTTAGAAGAGAAATGAAGACATCCACATGAAGATAGAAAGCCAGATAAAGTTCTGATAAGAAAAAAAAGAACCAAAAGTCCCCTGTAAAGGGGTCAAAAAAGACCCCCAAAAAAGTGAAGTCCCAAAATCTTCTATATGAAGGAAAGGTCATAGAGACACGAAATTTGGCAATTAGACTATAAAACTAGTTTTCGCTAGATATCAGGTGAAAAAAGTCGAAAAAAGTCAAAAACACTGAAAAAGTCAAAAATCATTAAAAGTGACAGGGAGGTGTACATTCAAATCACTAAGAAACAAGCAATCAGTCTTCCCAATTATAAAAAACGCCCAAAACTGAGCAGGCCAAGTGAGAACAAATCAGACAACACAGCCTAGTTAAAGCAATGGGATCTCAGAACAGTGTAGAGTCACACAGCGTCAAAAACAGTCCAAATTCAAAGTCACCCAGCGAAAAAAAGTAGCCATTCTAGAAAAAGAACAAACCTGATCAAAGTGACACCCAGGGGGAGAGTGAGAAGCCTCCCAGAGCAATAAGTCCACTGAGACAACAAAACCCAGAACAGAGAAAGAAAACCCACCTAGCAGCACGAAAGTCCCTTTAGAAATGAATGCCCAGGACAGAGAAAGCAAACCCACCCAGCAGCCCAATAGTCCCCAGAGACAACACAACCCAGGAGAGAGAAAGGAAACCCACATAGCAGCCCAAAAGTCCCCTGTGACAGCAAAGAATTCGCCAAAAATAGAAAAAACGACCAAAAGTGAGAAAAAAGTTGATAGAACGACGCAGAGTACAAGAACGCACAATGTGATAAGCAAAGTTAAAATCGACCACAGTGCAGACATGACGTCACAAGCGTAAAATGCCTAAAATCAATGAAAAACAGAAAATCGCTATAAAATCCGTTCTAGAAGAGAAAAATGGACAGTTTAAAAAGCTACACCCACGTAATCGACCTCAAGGAACCCGATTCCGTCGTCAAAATCGCCAAAAAGTGACCCGTTCTGGAGTTATTCAAGAAAAAGTGACAAAAAGGCAATCGGACCTCAGAGAGGACAAAAAAGCCCAAATCGTTGAAAATGACCCATCCAGTAGAATGAGACAAACCCCTCTAACATGAATCAGTGGTCCGAATTATTTAAAACGCCCCAAAATGAGCAGGCCAAGTGAGAACGAATCAGTAAAGTTTCCAATGCTATCCTATGGGAATGCTAGGCCTAAAAAGGTCGAGAACATGAAAGATTCAAAAAATCACCAAAAATCAAAAAAAGGGCTTAGAGAGCCAAAAAGCACATCAAAAGATAGATGCTGAGTATAGCTAGAATCTGATCAGAAAATATTCACAAAAAGTCCCTTCTAAGGTAGGGTTAAAAAGCCTCAAAGTTGCAGTGAAATAGCAAAAAAAAGAGACCCCCCAGGGTGAAAAAAAGCTGATCAAAGTGACCTTAAGGGACCCAAAAAGACACTGGAAAAAACAAAGTCAAAAAAAGTCCAAAAACAAAGGAGATATAGCAATTTGAAATAATCTCACAATCTCCAAACCCTGGTTTTGCAGGTAACTGACAGACAGAGCTCTCTCCATAGACTTAATGTTAAATGAAGTTCTATCCTGTAGTCGCAATATTGTTAACGCTATGGGAAACGAAAAGTGGTCGTAAAATCCGTTCTAATTGTCAAAAATGAACGCTTCAAAGACCTACATATAGGTATTCCCACGTGATAAAGCGATTGCAAAAGTCAAAACAGCCAAAAAATGCATACTTTTGGAGTTATAACGAAAAAAGTGACAAAAACGCAATCGGACCTAAGAGAAACCAAAAAACGCAAAAAAGGTGAAAAAGACACTCTACACCCCTGAAGTATAAAGTATAAAACGTGAATCAGTCGTCCGAATTATTAAAAACGCCCCGAAACTGAGCAGGCCAAGTGAGAACGAATCAGTCAAAATGCCCATGTTAACCTATGGAAACACTAACCCTAAAAATGTCGAAAACCAAAAATTCACCAAAAATAGAAAAATCGACAAACAGTGAGAAAAAAGTTGATAGAACGACACAGAGTACAAGAACACACAACGTGATAAGCAAAGTTAAAATCGATCACTGTGCAGAGATGACGTCACAGGCCAAAAACAGGCAAAATCCATAAAAAGGTGAAAATCGCTCTAAAATCGGTTCTAAGAGACCAAAATCGACGGTTTAAAAAGCTACACCCATGTAATCCAATGCCAGGAACCTGATTCAAAAGTCAAAACAGCAAAAAAATGCATATGTTTCGAGTTATTCAACAAAAAGTGGCAAAAACGCAATCGGACCTCAGAGAAGCCAAAAACAAACAAATCTATAGAAATGACCCCTCTGGTATAAAGAGACATCCCCCTGGAACATGAATCAGTCGTCCGAATTATAAAAAACGCCCCAAAACTGAGCAGGCCCAGTGAGAACGAATCAGTGAAATGACCCATGTTAAAAGACGTATGCTCCATAGACGTAATGTTAAACTAAGTTCTATCCTGTAGTCGCAATAATGCTAACGCTATGGGAAAACAAAAACAGTCATAAAAACCGTTCTAATTCATAAAAATCAACGCTTCAAAGACCCAGGCATATGTTTTTCCACCTGATAAAGCTGATTCAAAAGTCAAAACAGCCAAAAAATACATATTTTCCGAGCTATTAAGGAAAAAGTGCCAAAAAAGCAATCGGACCTCTGAGAAACCAAAAAAGGCCAAAAAGGTCAAAAAGACACTCTCCACCCTTCAAGTATATAGTCTAATACAGGAATCAGTGGTCCGAATTATAAAAAACGCCCCAAACTGAGCAGGCCCAGTGAGAACGAATCAGTCAAGTTTCCCATGTTAAACCTATGAGAAGTGTTCTGAAAAAGAGTCAAAAAAAGGCGACATTTCCAAAAATTCACCAAAAATGAACAGACCCACTTAGAAGAGAAATGAAGACATCCACATGAAGATAGAAAGCCAGATAAAGTTCTGATAAGAAAAAAAAGAACCAAAAGTCCCCTGTAAAGGGGTCAAAAAAGACCCCCAAAAAAGTGAAGTCCCAAAATCTTCTATATGAAGGAAAGGTCATAGAGACACGAAATTTGGCAATTAGACTATAAAACTAGTTTTCGCTAGATATCAGGTGAAAAAAGTCGAAAAAAGTCAAAAACACTGAAAAAGTCAAAAATCATTAAAAGTGACAGGGAGGTGTACATTCAAATCACTAAGAAACAAGCAATCAGTCTTCCCAATTATAAAAAACGCCCAAAACTGAGCAGGCCAAGTGAGAACAAATCAGACAACACAGCCTAGTTAAAGCAATGGGATCTCAGAACAGTGTAGAGTCACACAGCGTCAAAAACAGTCCAAATTCAAAGTCACCCAGCGAAAAAAAGTAGCCATTCTAGAAAAAGAACAAACCTGATCAAAGTGACACCCAGGGGGAGAGTGAGAAGCCTCCCAGAGCAATAAGTCCACTGAGACAACAAAACCCAGAACAGAGAAAGAAAACCCACCTAGCAGCACGAAAGTCCCTTTAGAAATGAATGCCCAGGACAGAGAAAGCAAACCCACCCAGCAGCCCAATAGTCCCCAGAGACAACACAACCCAGGAGAGAGAAAGGAAACCCACATAGCAGCCCAAAAGTCCCCTGTGACAGCAAAGAATTCGCCAAAAATAGAAAAAACGACCAAAAGTGAGAAAAAAGTTGATAGAACGACGCAGAGTACAAGAACGCACAATGTGATAAGCAAAGTTAAAATCGACCACAGTGCAGACATGACGTCACAAGCGTAAAATGCCTAAAATCAATGAAAAACAGAAAATCGCTATAAAATCCGTTCTAGAAGAGAAAAATGGACAGTTTAAAAAGCTACACCCACGTAATCGACCTCAAGGAACCCGATTCCGTCGTCAAAATCGCCAAAAAGTGACCCGTTCTAGAGTTATTCAAGAAAAAGTGACAAAAACTCAATCGGACCTCAGAGAGGACAAAAAAGCCCAAATCGTTGAAAATGACCCATCCAGTATAATGACACAAACCCCTCTAACATGAATCAGTGGTCCGAATTATTTAAAACGCCCCAAAATGAGCAGGCCAAGTGAGAACGAATCAGTAAAGTTTCCAATGCTATCCTATGGGAATGCTAGGCCTAAAAAGGTCGAGAACATGAAAGATTCAAAAAATCACCAAAAATCAAAAAAAGGGCTTAGAGAGCCAAAAAGCACATCAAAAGATAGATGCTGAGTATAGCTAGAATCTGATCAGAAAATATTCACAAAAAGTCCCTTCTAAGGTAGGGTTAAAAAGCCTCAAAGTTGCAGTGAAATAGCAAAAAAAAGAGACCCCCCAGGGTGAAAAAAAGCTGATCAAAGTGACCTTAAGGGACCCAAAAAGACACTGGAAAAAACAAAGTCAAAAAAAGTCCAAAAACAAAGGAGATATAGCAATTTGAAATAATCTCACAATCTCCAAACCCTGGTTTTGCAGGTAACTGACAGACAGAGCTCTCTCCATAGACTTAATGTTAAATGAAGTTCTATCCTGTAGTCGCAATATTGTTAACGCTATGGGAAACGAAAAGTGGTCGTAAAATCCGTTCTAATTGTCAAAAATGAACGCTTCAAAGACCTACATATAGGTATTCCCACGTGATAAAGCGATTGCAAAAGTCAAAACAGCCAAAAAATGCATACTTTTGGAGTTATAACGAAAAAAGTGACAAAAACGCAATCGGACCTAAGAGAAACCAAAAAACGCAAAAAAGGTGAAAAAGACACTCTACACCCCTGAAGTATAAAGTATAAAACGTGAATCAGTCGTCCGAATTATTAAAAACGCCCCGAAACTGAGCAGGCCAAGTGAGAACGAATCAGTCAAAATGCCCATGTTAACCTATGGAAACACTAACCCTAAAAATGTCGAAAACCAAAAATTCACCAAAAATAGAAAAATCGACAAACAGTGAGAAAAAAGTTGATAGAACGACACAGAGTACAAGAACACACAACGTGATAAGCAAAGTTAAAATCGATCACTGTGCAGAGATGACGTCACAGGCCAAAAACAGGCAAAATCCATAAAAAGGTGAAAATCGCTCTAAAATCGGTTCTAAGAGACCAAAATCGACGGTTTAAAAAGCTACACCCATGTAATCCAATGCCAGGAACCTGATTCAAAAGTCAAAACAGCAAAAAAATGCATATGTTTCGAGTTATTCAACAAAAAGTGGCAAAAACGCAATCGGACCTCAGAGAAGCCAAAAACAAACAAATCTATAGAAATGACCCCTCTGGTATAAAGAGACATCCCCCTGGAACATGAATCAGTCGTCCGAATTATAAAAAACGCCCCAAAACTGAGCAGGCCCAGTGAGAACGAATCAGTGAAATGACCCATGTTAAAAGACGTATGCTCCATAGACGTAATGTTAAACTAAGTTCTATCCTGTAGTCGCAATAATGCTAACGCTATGGGAAAACAAAAACAGTCATAAAAACCGTTCTAATTCATAAAAATCAACGCTTCAAAGACCCAGGCATATGTTTTTCCACCTGATAAAGCTGATTCAAAAGTCAAAACAGCCAAAAAATACATATTTTCCGAGCTATTAAGGAAAAAGTGCCAAAAAAGCAATCGGACCTCTGAGAAACCAAAAAAGGCCAAAAAGGTCAAAAAGACACTCTCCACCCTTCAAGTATATAGTCTAATACAGGAATCAGTGGTCCGAATTATAAAAAACGCCCCAAACTGAGCAGGCCCAGTGAGAACGAATCAGTCAAGTTTCCCATGTTAAACCTATGAGAAGTGTTCTGAAAAAGAGTCAAAAAAAGGCGACATTTCCAAAAATTCACCAAAAATGAACAGACCCACTTAGAAGAGAAATGAAGACATCCACATGAAGATAGAAAGCCAGATAAAGTTCTGATAAGAAAAAAAAGAACCAAAAGTCCCCTGTAAAGGGGTCAAAAAAGACCCCCAAAAAAGTGAAGTCCCAAAATCTTCTATATGAAGGAAAGGTCATAGAGACACGAAATTTGGCAATTAGACTATAAAACTAGTTTTCGCTAGATATCAGGTGAAAAAAGTCGAAAAAAGTCAAAAACACTGAAAAAGTCAAAAATCATTAAAAGTGACAGGGAGGTGTACATTCAAATCACTAAGAAACAAGCAATCAGTCTTCCCAATTATAAAAAACGCCCAAAACTGAGCAGGCCAAGTGAGAACAAATCAGACAACACAGCCTAGTTAAAGCAATGGGATCTCAGAACAGTGTAGAGTCACACAGCGTCAAAAACAGTCCAAATTCAAAGTCACCCAGCGAAAAAAAGTAGCCATTCTAGAAAAAGAACAAACCTGATCAAAGTGACACCCAGGGGGAGAGTGAGAAGCCTCCCAGAGCAATAAGTCCACTGAGACAACAAAACCCAGAACAGAGAAAGAAAACCCACCTAGCAGCACGAAAGTCCCTTTAGAAATGAATGCCCAGGACAGAGAAAGCAAACCCACCCAGCAGCCCAATAGTCCCCAGAGACAACACAACCCAGGAGAGAGAAAGGAAACCCACATAGCAGCCCAAAAGTCCCCTGTGACAGCAAAGAATTCGCCAAAAATAGAAAAAACGACCAAAAGTGAGAAAAAAGTTGATAGAACGACGCAGAGTACAAGAACGCACAATGTGATAAGCAAAGTTAAAATCGACCACAGTGCAGACATGACGTCACAAGCGTAAAATGCCTAAAATCAATGAAAAACAGAAAATCGCTATAAAATCCGTTCTAGAAGAGAAAAATGGACAGTTTAAAAAGCTACACCCACGTAATCGACCTCAAGGAACCCGATTCCGTCGTCAAAATCGCCAAAAAGTGACCCGTTCTAGAGTTATTCAAGAAAAAGTGACAAAAACTCAATCGGACCTCAGAGAGGACAAAAAAGCCCAAATCGTTGAAAATGACCCATCCAGTATAATGACACAAACCCCTCTAACATGAATCAGTGGTCCGAATTATTTAAAACGCCCCAAAATGAGCAGGCCAAGTGAGAACGAATCAGTAAAGTTTCCAATGCTATCCTATGGGAATGCTAGGCCTAAAAAGGTCGAGAACATGAAAGATTCAAAAAATCACCAAAAATCAAAAAAAGGGCTTAGAGAGCCAAAAAGCACATCAAAAGATAGATGCTGAGTATAGCTAGAATCTGATCAGAAAATATTCACAAAAAGTCCCTTCTAAGGTAGGGTTAAAAAGCCTCAAAGTTGCAGTGAAATAGCAAAAAAAAGAGACCCCCCAGGGTGAAAAAAAGCTGATCAAAGTGACCTTAAGGGACCCAAAAAGACACTGGAAAAAACAAAGTCAAAAAAAGTCCAAAAACAAAGGAGATATAGCAATTTGAAATAATCTCACAATCTCCAAACCCTGGTTTTGCAGGTAACTGACAGACAGAGCTCTCTCCATAGACTTAATGTTAAATGAAGTTCTATCCTGTAGTCGCAATATTGTTAACGCTATGGGAAACGAAAAGTGGTCGTAAAATCCGTTCTAATTGTCAAAAATGAACGCTTCAAAGACCTACATATAGGTATTCCCACGTGATAAAGCGATTGCAAAAGTCAAAACAGCCAAAAAATGCATACTTTTGGAGTTATAACGAAAAAAGTGACAAAAACGCAATCGGACCTAAGAGAAACCAAAAAACGCAAAAAAGGTGAAAAAGACACTCTACACCCCTGAAGTATAAAGTATAAAACGTGAATCAGTCGTCCGAATTATTAAAAACGCCCCGAAACTGAGCAGGCCAAGTGAGAACGAATCAGTCAAAATGCCCATGTTAACCTATGGAAACACTAACCCTAAAAATGTCGAAAACCAAAAATTCACCAAAAATAGAAAAATCGACAAACAGTGAGAAAAAAGTTGATAGAACGACACAGAGTACAAGAACACACAACGTGATAAGCAAAGTTAAAATCGATCACTGTGCAGAGATGACGTCACAGGCCAAAAACAGGCAAAATCCATAAAAAGGTGAAAATCGCTCTAAAATCGGTTCTAAGAGACCAAAATCGACGGTTTAAAAAGCTACACCCATGTAATCCAATGCCAGGAACCTGATTCAAAAGTCAAAACAGCAAAAAAATGCATATGTTTCGAGTTATTCAACAAAAAGTGGCAAAAACGCAATCGGACCTCAGAGAAGCCAAAAACAAACAAATCTATAGAAATGACCCCTCTGGTATAAAGAGACATCCCCCTGGAACATGAATCAGTCGTCCGAATTATAAAAAACGCCCCAAAACTGAGCAGGCCCAGTGAGAACGAATCAGTGAAATGACCCATGTTAAAAGACGTATGCTCCATAGACGTAATGTTAAACTAAGTTCTATCCTGTAGTCGCAATAATGCTAACGCTATGGGAAAACAAAAACAGTCATAAAAACCGTTCTAATTCATAAAAATCAACGCTTCAAAGACCCAGGCATATGTTTTTCCACCTGATAAAGCTGATTCAAAAGTCAAAACAGCCAAAAAATACATATTTTCCGAGCTATTAAGGAAAAAGTGCCAAAAAAGCAATCGGACCTCTGAGAAACCAAAAAAGGCCAAAAAGGTCAAAAAGACACTCTCCACCCTTCAAGTATATAGTCTAATACAGGAATCAGTGGTCCGAATTATAAAAAACGCCCCAAACTGAGCAGGCCCAGTGAGAACGAATCAGTCAAGTTTCCCATGTTAAACCTATGAGAAGTGTTCTGAAAAAGAGTCAAAAAAAGGCGACATTTCCAAAAATTCACCAAAAATGAACAGACCCACTTAGAAGAGAAATGAAGACATCCACATGAAGATAGAAAGCCAGATAAAGTTCTGATAAGAAAAAAAAGAACCAAAAGTCCCCTGTAAAGGGGTCAAAAAAGACCCCCAAAAAAGTGAAGTCCCAAAATCTTCTATATGAAGGAAAGGTCATAGAGACACGAAATTTGGCAATTAGACTATAAAACTAGTTTTCGCTAGATATCAGGTGAAAAAAGTCGAAAAAAGTCAAAAACACTGAAAAAGTCAAAAATCATTAAAAGTGACAGGGAGGTGTACATTCAAATCACTAAGAAACAAGCAATCAGTCTTCCCAATTATAAAAAACGCCCAAAACTGAGCAGGCCAAGTGAGAACAAATCAGACAACACAGCCTAGTTAAAGCAATGGGATCTCAGAACAGTGTAGAGTCACACAGCGTCAAAAACAGTCCAAATTCAAAGTCACCCAGCGAAAAAAAGTAGCCATTCTAGAAAAAGAACAAACCTGATCAAAGTGACACCCAGGGGGAGAGTGAGAAGCCTCCCAGAGCAATAAGTCCACTGAGACAACAAAACCCAGAACAGAGAAAGAAAACCCACCTAGCAGCACGAAAGTCCCTTTAGAAATGAATGCCCAGGACAGAGAAAGCAAACCCACCCAGCAGCCCAATAGTCCCCAGAGACAACACAACCCAGGAGAGAGAAAGGAAACCCACATAGCAGCCCAAAAGTCCCCTGTGACAGCAAAGAATTCGCCAAAAATAGAAAAAACGACCAAAAGTGAGAAAAAAGTTGATAGAACGACGCAGAGTACAAGAACGCACAATGTGATAAGCAAAGTTAAAATCGACCACAGTGCAGACATGACGTCACAAGCGTAAAATGCCTAAAATCAATGAAAAACAGAAAATCGCTATAAAATCCGTTCTAGAAGAGAAAAATGGACAGTTTAAAAAGCTACACCCACGTAATCGACCTCAAGGAACCCGATTCCGTCGTCAAAATCGCCAAAAAGTGACCCGTTCTAGAGTTATTCAAGAAAAAGTGACAAAAACTCAATCGGACCTCAGAGAGGACAAAAAAGCCCAAATCGTTGAAAATGACCCATCCAGTATAATGACACAAACCCCTCTAACATGAATCAGTGGTCCGAATTATTTAAAACGCCCCAAAATGAGCAGGCCAAGTGAGAACGAATCAGTAAAGTTTCCAATGCTATCCTATGGGAATGCTAGGCCTAAAAAGGTCGAGAACATGAAAGATTCAAAAAATCACCAAAAATCAAAAAAAGGGCTTAGAGAGCCAAAAAGCACATCAAAAGATAGATGCTGAGTATAGCTAGAATCTGATCAGAAAATATTCACAAAAAGTCCCTTCTAAGGTAGGGTTAAAAAGCCTCAAAGTTGCAGTGAAATAGCAAAAAAAAGAGACCCCCCAGGGTGAAAAAAAGCTGATCAAAGTGACCTTAAGGGACCCAAAAAGACACTGGAAAAAACAAAGTCAAAAAAAGTCCAAAAACAAAGGAGATATAGCAATTTGAAATAATCTCACAATCTCCAAACCCTGGTTTTGCAGGTAACTGACAGACAGAGCTCTCTCCATAGACTTAATGTTAAATGAAGTTCTATCCTGTAGTCGCAATATTGTTAACGCTATGGGAAACGAAAAGTGGTCGTAAAATCCGTTCTAATTGTCAAAAATGAACGCTTCAAAGACCTACATATAGGTATTCCCACGTGATAAAGCGATTGCAAAAGTCAAAACAGCCAAAAAATGCATACTTTTGGAGTTATAACGAAAAAAGTGACAAAAACGCAATCGGACCTAAGAGAAACCAAAAAACGCAAAAAAGGTGAAAAAGACACTCTACACCCCTGAAGTATAAAGTATAAAACGTGAATCAGTCGTCCGAATTATTAAAAACGCCCCGAAACTGAGCAGGCCAAGTGAGAACGAATCAGTCAAAATGCCCATGTTAACCTATGGAAACACTAACCCTAAAAATGTCGAAAACCAAAAATTCACCAAAAATAGAAAAATCGACAAACAGTGAGAAAAAAGTTGATAGAACGACACAGAGTACAAGAACACACAACGTGATAAGCAAAGTTAAAATCGATCACTGTGCAGAGATGACGTCACAGGCCAAAAACAGGCAAAATCCATAAAAAGGTGAAAATCGCTCTAAAATCGGTTCTAAGAGACCAAAATCGACGGTTTAAAAAGCTACACCCATGTAATCCAATGCCAGGAACCTGATTCAAAAGTCAAAACAGCAAAAAAATGCATATGTTTCGAGTTATTCAACAAAAAGTGGCAAAAACGCAATCGGACCTCAGAGAAGCCAAAAACAAACAAATCTATAGAAATGACCCCTCTGGTATAAAGAGACATCCCCCTGGAACATGAATCAGTCGTCCGAATTATAAAAAACGCCCCAAAACTGAGCAGGCCCAGTGAGAACGAATCAGTGAAATGACCCATGTTAAAAGACGTATGCTCCATAGACGTAATGTTAAACTAAGTTCTATCCTGTAGTCGCAATAATGCTAACGCTATGGGAAAACAAAAACAGTCATAAAAACCGTTCTAATTCATAAAAATCAACGCTTCAAAGACCCAGGCATATGTTTTTCCACCTGATAAAGCTGATTCAAAAGTCAAAACAGCCAAAAAATACATATTTTCCGAGCTATTAAGGAAAAAGTGCCAAAAAAGCAATCGGACCTCTGAGAAACCAAAAAAGGCCAAAAAGGTCAAAAAGACACTCTCCACCCTTCAAGTATATAGTCTAATACAGGAATCAGTGGTCCGAATTATAAAAAACGCCCCAAACTGAGCAGGCCCAGTGAGAACGAATCAGTCAAGTTTCCCATGTTAAACCTATGAGAAGTGTTCTGAAAAAGAGTCAAAAAAAGGCGACATTTCCAAAAATTCACCAAAAATGAACAGACCCACTTAGAAGAGAAATGAAGACATCCACATGAAGATAGAAAGCCAGATAAAGTTCTGATAAGAAAAAAAAGAACCAAAAGTCCCCTGTAAAGGGGTCAAAAAAGACCCCCAAAAAAGTGAAGTCCCAAAATCTTCTATATGAAGGAAAGGTCATAGAGACACGAAATTTGGCAATTAGACTATAAAACTAGTTTTCGCTAGATATCAGGTGAAAAAAGTCGAAAAAAGTCAAAAACACTGAAAAAGTCAAAAATCATTAAAAGTGACAGGGAGGTGTACATTCAAATCACTAAGAAACAAGCAATCAGTCTTCCCAATTATAAAAAACGCCCAAAACTGAGCAGGCCAAGTGAGAACAAATCAGACAACACAGCCTAGTTAAAGCAATGGGATCTCAGAACAGTGTAGAGTCACACAGCGTCAAAAACAGTCCAAATTCAAAGTCACCCAGCGAAAAAAAGTAGCCATTCTAGAAAAAGAACAAACCTGATCAAAGTGACACCCAGGGGGAGAGTGAGAAGCCTCCCAGAGCAATAAGTCCACTGAGACAACAAAACCCAGAACAGAGAAAGAAAACCCACCTAGCAGCACGAAAGTCCCTTTAGAAATGAATGCCCAGGACAGAGAAAGCAAACCCACCCAGCAGCCCAATAGTCCCCAGAGACAACACAACCCAGGAGAGAGAAAGGAAACCCACATAGCAGCCCAAAAGTCCCCTGTGACAGCAAAGAATTCGCCAAAAATAGAAAAAACGACCAAAAGTGAGAAAAAAGTTGATAGAACGACGCAGAGTACAAGAACGCACAATGTGATAAGCAAAGTTAAAATCGACCACAGTGCAGACATGACGTCACAAGCGTAAAATGCCTAAAATCAATGAAAAACAGAAAATCGCTATAAAATCCGTTCTAGAAGAGAAAAATGGACAGTTTAAAAAGCTACACCCACGTAATCGACCTCAAGGAACCCGATTCCGTCGTCAAAATCGCCAAAAAGTGACCCGTTCTAGAGTTATTCAAGAAAAAGTGACAAAAACTCAATCGGACCTCAGAGAGGACAAAAAAGCCCAAATCGTTGAAAATGACCCATCCAGTATAATGACACAAACCCCTCTAACATGAATCAGTGGTCCGAATTATTTAAAACGCCCCAAAATGAGCAGGCCAAGTGAGAACGAATCAGTAAAGTTTCCAATGCTATCCTATGGGAATGCTAGGCCTAAAAAGGTCGAGAACATGAAAGATTCAAAAAATCACCAAAAATCAAAAAAAGGGCTTAGAGAGCCAAAAAGCACATCAAAAGATAGATGCTGAGTATAGCTAGAATCTGATCAGAAAATATTCACAAAAAGTCCCTTCTAAGGTAGGGTTAAAAAGCCTCAAAGTTGCAGTGAAATAGCAAAAAAAAGAGACCCCCCAGGGTGAAAAAAAGCTGATCAAAGTGACCTTAAGGGACCCAAAAAGACACTGGAAAAAACAAAGTCAAAAAAAGTCCAAAAACAAAGGAGATATAGCAATTTGAAATAATCTCACAATCTCCAAACCCTGGTTTTGCAGGTAACTGACAGACAGAGCTCTCTCCATAGACTTAATGTTAAATGAAGTTCTATCCTGTAGTCGCAATATTGTTAACGCTATGGGAAACGAAAAGTGGTCGTAAAATCCGTTCTAATTGTCAAAAATGAACGCTTCAAAGACCTACATATAGGTATTCCCACGTGATAAAGCGATTGCAAAAGTCAAAACAGCCAAAAAATGCATACTTTTGGAGTTATAACGAAAAAAGTGACAAAAACGCAATCGGACCTAAGAGAAACCAAAAAACGCAAAAAAGGTGAAAAAGACACTCTACACCCCTGAAGTATAAAGTATAAAACGTGAATCAGTCGTCCGAATTATTAAAAACGCCCCGAAACTGAGCAGGCCAAGTGAGAACGAATCAGTCAAAATGCCCATGTTAACCTATGGAAACACTAACCCTAAAAATGTCGAAAACCAAAAATTCACCAAAAATAGAAAAATCGACAAACAGTGAGAAAAAAGTTGATAGAACGACACAGAGTACAAGAACACACAACGTGATAAGCAAAGTTAAAATCGATCACTGTGCAGAGATGACGTCACAGGCCAAAAACAGGCAAAATCCATAAAAAGGTGAAAATCGCTCTAAAATCGGTTCTAAGAGACCAAAATCGACGGTTTAAAAAGCTACACCCATGTAATCCAATGCCAGGAACCTGATTCAAAAGTCAAAACAGCAAAAAAATGCATATGTTTCGAGTTATTCAACAAAAAGTGGCAAAAACGCAATCGGACCTCAGAGAAGCCAAAAACAAACAAATCTATAGAAATGACCCCTCTGGTATAAAGAGACATCCCCCTGGAACATGAATCAGTCGTCCGAATTATAAAAAACGCCCCAAAACTGAGCAGGCCCAGTGAGAACGAATCAGTGAAATGACCCATGTTAAAAGACGTATGCTCCATAGACGTAATGTTAAACTAAGTTCTATCCTGTAGTCGCAATAATGCTAACGCTATGGGAAAACAAAAACAGTCATAAAAACCGTTCTAATTCATAAAAATCAACGCTTCAAAGACCCAGGCATATGTTTTTCCACCTGATAAAGCTGATTCAAAAGTCAAAACAGCCAAAAAATACATATTTTCCGAGCTATTAAGGAAAAAGTGCCAAAAAAGCAATCGGACCTCTGAGAAACCAAAAAAGGCCAAAAAGGTCAAAAAGACACTCTCCACCCTTCAAGTATATAGTCTAATACAGGAATCAGTGGTCCGAATTATAAAAAACGCCCCAAACTGAGCAGGCCCAGTGAGAACGAATCAGTCAAGTTTCCCATGTTAAACCTATGAGAAGTGTTCTGAAAAAGAGTCAAAAAAAGGCGACATTTCCAAAAATTCACCAAAAATGAACAGACCCACTTAGAAGAGAAATGAAGACATCCACATGAAGATAGAAAGCCAGATAAAGTTCTGATAAGAAAAAAAAGAACCAAAAGTCCCCTGTAAAGGGGTCAAAAAAGACCCCCAAAAAAGTGAAGTCCCAAAATCTTCTATATGAAGGAAAGGTCATAGAGACACGAAATTTGGCAATTAGACTATAAAACTAGTTTTCGCTAGATATCAGGTGAAAAAAGTCGAAAAAAGTCAAAAACACTGAAAAAGTCAAAAATCATTAAAAGTGACAGGGAGGTGTACATTCAAATCACTAAGAAACAAGCAATCAGTCTTCCCAATTATAAAAAACGCCCAAAACTGAGCAGGCCAAGTGAGAACAAATCAGACAACACAGCCTAGTTAAAGCAATGGGATCTCAGAACAGTGTAGAGTCACACAGCGTCAAAAACAGTCCAAATTCAAAGTCACCCAGCGAAAAAAAGTAGCCATTCTAGAAAAAGAACAAACCTGATCAAAGTGACACCCAGGGGGAGAGTGAGAAGCCTCCCAGAGCAATAAGTCCACTGAGACAACAAAACCCAGAACAGAGAAAGAAAACCCACCTAGCAGCACGAAAGTCCCTTTAGAAATGAATGCCCAGGACAGAGAAAGCAAACCCACCCAGCAGCCCAATAGTCCCCAGAGACAACACAACCCAGGAGAGAGAAAGGAAACCCACATAGCAGCCCAAAAGTCCCCTGTGACAGCAAAGAATTCGCCAAAAATAGAAAAAACGACCAAAAGTGAGAAAAAAGTTGATAGAACGACGCAGAGTACAAGAACGCACAATGTGATAAGCAAAGTTAAAATCGACCACAGTGCAGACATGACGTCACAAGCGTAAAATGCCTAAAATCAATGAAAAACAGAAAATCGCTATAAAATCCGTTCTAGAAGAGAAAAATGGACAGTTTAAAAAGCTACACCCACGTAATCGACCTCAAGGAACCCGATTCCGTCGTCAAAATCGCCAAAAAGTGACCCGTTCTAGAGTTATTCAAGAAAAAGTGACAAAAACTCAATCGGACCTCAGAGAGGACAAAAAAGCCCAAATCGTTGAAAATGACCCATCCAGTATAATGACACAAACCCCTCTAACATGAATCAGTGGTCCGAATTATTTAAAACGCCCCAAAATGAGCAGGCCAAGTGAGAACGAATCAGTAAAGTTTCCAATGCTATCCTATGGGAATGCTAGGCCTAAAAAGGTCGAGAACATGAAAGATTCAAAAAATCACCAAAAATCAAAAAAAGGGCTTAGAGAGCCAAAAAGCACATCAAAAGATAGATGCTGAGTATAGCTAGAATCTGATCAGAAAATATTCACAAAAAGTCCCTTCTAAGGTAGGGTTAAAAAGCCTCAAAGTTGCAGTGAAATAGCAAAAAAAAGAGACCCCCCAGGGTGAAAAAAAGCTGATCAAAGTGACCTTAAGGGACCCAAAAAGACACTGGAAAAAACAAAGTCAAAAAAAGTCCAAAAACAAAGGAGATATAGCAATTTGAAATAATCTCACAATCTCCAAACCCTGGTTTTGCAGGTAACTGACAGACAGAGCTCTCTCCATAGACTTAATGTTAAATGAAGTTCTATCCTGTAGTCGCAATATTGTTAACGCTATGGGAAACGAAAAGTGGTCGTAAAATCCGTTCTAATTGTCAAAAATGAACGCTTCAAAGACCTACATATAGGTATTCCCACGTGATAAAGCGATTGCAAAAGTCAAAACAGCCAAAAAATGCATACTTTTGGAGTTATAACGAAAAAAGTGACAAAAACGCAATCGGACCTAAGAGAAACCAAAAAACGCAAAAAAGGTGAAAAAGACACTCTACACCCCTGAAGTATAAAGTATAAAACGTGAATCAGTCGTCCGAATTATTAAAAACGCCCCGAAACTGAGCAGGCCAAGTGAGAACGAATCAGTCAAAATGCCCATGTTAACCTATGGAAACACTAACCCTAAAAATGTCGAAAACCAAAAATTCACCAAAAATAGAAAAATCGACAAACAGTGAGAAAAAAGTTGATAGAACGACACAGAGTACAAGAACACACAACGTGATAAGCAAAGTTAAAATCGATCACTGTGCAGAGATGACGTCACAGGCCAAAAACAGGCAAAATCCATAAAAAGGTGAAAATCGCTCTAAAATCGGTTCTAAGAGACCAAAATCGACGGTTTAAAAAGCTACACCCATGTAATCCAATGCCAGGAACCTGATTCAAAAGTCAAAACAGCAAAAAAATGCATATGTTTCGAGTTATTCAACAAAAAGTGGCAAAAACGCAATCGGACCTCAGAGAAGCCAAAAACAAACAAATCTATAGAAATGACCCCTCTGGTATAAAGAGACATCCCCCTGGAACATGAATCAGTCGTCCGAATTATAAAAAACGCCCCAAAACTGAGCAGGCCCAGTGAGAACGAATCAGTGAAATGACCCATGTTAAAAGACGTATGCTCCATAGACGTAATGTTAAACTAAGTTCTATCCTGTAGTCGCAATAATGCTAACGCTATGGGAAAACAAAAACAGTCATAAAAACCGTTCTAATTCATAAAAATCAACGCTTCAAAGACCCAGGCATATGTTTTTCCACCTGATAAAGCTGATTCAAAAGTCAAAACAGCCAAAAAATACATATTTTCCGAGCTATTAAGGAAAAAGTGCCAAAAAAGCAATCGGACCTCTGAGAAACCAAAAAAGGCCAAAAAGGTCAAAAAGACACTCTCCACCCTTCAAGTATATAGTCTAATACAGGAATCAGTGGTCCGAATTATAAAAAACGCCCCAAACTGAGCAGGCCCAGTGAGAACGAATCAGTCAAGTTTCCCATGTTAAACCTATGAGAAGTGTTCTGAAAAAGAGTCAAAAAAAGGCGACATTTCCAAAAATTCACCAAAAATGAACAGACCCACTTAGAAGAGAAATGAAGACATCCACATGAAGATAGAAAGCCAGATAAAGTTCTGATAAGAAAAAAAAGAACCAAAAGTCCCCTGTAAAGGGGTCAAAAAAGACCCCCAAAAAAGTGAAGTCCCAAAATCTTCTATATGAAGGAAAGGTCATAGAGACACGAAATTTGGCAATTAGACTATAAAACTAGTTTTCGCTAGATATCAGGTGAAAAAAGTCGAAAAAAGTCAAAAACACTGAAAAAGTCAAAAATCATTAAAAGTGACAGGGAGGTGTACATTCAAATCACTAAGAAACAAGCAATCAGTCTTCCCAATTATAAAAAACGCCCAAAACTGAGCAGGCCAAGTGAGAACAAATCAGACAACACAGCCTAGTTAAAGCAATGGGATCTCAGAACAGTGTAGAGTCACACAGCGTCAAAAACAGTCCAAATTCAAAGTCACCCAGCGAAAAAAAGTAGCCATTCTAGAAAAAGAACAAACCTGATCAAAGTGACACCCAGGGGGAGAGTGAGAAGCCTCCCAGAGCAATAAGTCCACTGAGACAACAAAACCCAGAACAGAGAAAGAAAACCCACCTAGCAGCACGAAAGTCCCTTTAGAAATGAATGCCCAGGACAGAGAAAGCAAACCCACCCAGCAGCCCAATAGTCCCCAGAGACAACACAACCCAGGAGAGAGAAAGGAAACCCACATAGCAGCCCAAAAGTCCCCTGTGACAGCAAAGAATTCGCCAAAAATAGAAAAAACGACCAAAAGTGAGAAAAAAGTTGATAGAACGACGCAGAGTACAAGAACGCACAATGTGATAAGCAAAGTTAAAATCGACCACAGTGCAGACATGACGTCACAAGCGTAAAATGCCTAAAATCAATGAAAAACAGAAAATCGCTATAAAATCCGTTCTAGAAGAGAAAAATGGACAGTTTAAAAAGCTACACCCACGTAATCGACCTCAAGGAACCCGATTCCGTCGTCAAAATCGCCAAAAAGTGACCCGTTCTAGAGTTATTCAAGAAAAAGTGACAAAAACTCAATCGGACCTCAGAGAGGACAAAAAAGCCCAAATCGTTGAAAATGACCCATCCAGTATAATGACACAAACCCCTCTAACATGAATCAGTGGTCCGAATTATTTAAAACGCCCCAAAATGAGCAGGCCAAGTGAGAACGAATCAGTAAAGTTTCCAATGCTATCCTATGGGAATGCTAGGCCTAAAAAGGTCGAGAACATGAAAGATTCAAAAAATCACCAAAAATCAAAAAAAGGGCTTAGAGAGCCAAAAAGCACATCAAAAGATAGATGCTGAGTATAGCTAGAATCTGATCAGAAAATATTCACAAAAAGTCCCTTCTAAGGTAGGGTTAAAAAGCCTCAAAGTTGCAGTGAAATAGCAAAAAAAAGAGACCCCCCAGGGTGAAAAAAAGCTGATCAAAGTGACCTTAAGGGACCCAAAAAGACACTGGAAAAAACAAAGTCAAAAAAAGTCCAAAAACAAAGGAGATATAGCAATTTGAAATAATCTCACAATCTCCAAACCCTGGTTTTGCAGGTAACTGACAGACAGAGCTCTCTCCATAGACTTAATGTTAAATGAAGTTCTATCCTGTAGTCGCAATATTGTTAACGCTATGGGAAACGAAAAGTGGTCGTAAAATCCGTTCTAATTGTCAAAAATGAACGCTTCAAAGACCTACATATAGGTATTCCCACGTGATAAAGCGATTGCAAAAGTCAAAACAGCCAAAAAATGCATACTTTTGGAGTTATAACGAAAAAAGTGACAAAAACGCAATCGGACCTAAGAGAAACCAAAAAACGCAAAAAAGGTGAAAAAGACACTCTACACCCCTGAAGTATAAAGTATAAAACGTGAATCAGTCGTCCGAATTATTAAAAACGCCCCGAAACTGAGCAGGCCAAGTGAGAACGAATCAGTCAAAATGCCCATGTTAACCTATGGAAACACTAACCCTAAAAATGTCGAAAACCAAAAATTCACCAAAAATAGAAAAATCGACAAACAGTGAGAAAAAAGTTGATAGAACGACACAGAGTACAAGAACACACAACGTGATAAGCAAAGTTAAAATCGATCACTGTGCAGAGATGACGTCACAGGCCAAAAACAGGCAAAATCCATAAAAAGGTGAAAATCGCTCTAAAATCGGTTCTAAGAGACCAAAATCGACGGTTTAAAAAGCTACACCCATGTAATCCAATGCCAGGAACCTGATTCAAAAGTCAAAACAGCAAAAAAATGCATATGTTTCGAGTTATTCAACAAAAAGTGGCAAAAACGCAATCGGACCTCAGAGAAGCCAAAAACAAACAAATCTATAGAAATGACCCCTCTGGTATAAAGAGACATCCCCCTGGAACATGAATCAGTCGTCCGAATTATAAAAAACGCCCCAAAACTGAGCAGGCCCAGTGAGAACGAATCAGTGAAATGACCCATGTTAAAAGACGTATGCTCCATAGACGTAATGTTAAACTAAGTTCTATCCTGTAGTCGCAATAATGCTAACGCTATGGGAAAACAAAAACAGTCATAAAAACCGTTCTAATTCATAAAAATCAACGCTTCAAAGACCCAGGCATATGTTTTTCCACCTGATAAAGCTGATTCAAAAGTCAAAACAGCCAAAAAATACATATTTTCCGAGCTATTAAGGAAAAAGTGCCAAAAAAGCAATCGGACCTCTGAGAAACCAAAAAAGGCCAAAAAGGTCAAAAAGACACTCTCCACCCTTCAAGTATATAGTCTAATACAGGAATCAGTGGTCCGAATTATAAAAAACGCCCCAAACTGAGCAGGCCCAGTGAGAACGAATCAGTCAAGTTTCCCATGTTAAACCTATGAGAAGTGTTCTGAAAAAGAGTCAAAAAAAGGCGACATTTCCAAAAATTCACCAAAAATGAACAGACCCACTTAGAAGAGAAATGAAGACATCCACATGAAGATAGAAAGCCAGATAAAGTTCTGATAAGAAAAAAAAGAACCAAAAGTCCCCTGTAAAGGGGTCAAAAAAGACCCCCAAAAAAGTGAAGTCCCAAAATCTTCTATATGAAGGAAAGGTCATAGAGACACGAAATTTGGCAATTAGACTATAAAACTAGTTTTCGCTAGATATCAGGTGAAAAAAGTCGAAAAAAGTCAAAAACACTGAAAAAGTCAAAAATCATTAAAAGTGACAGGGAGGTGTACATTCAAATCACTAAGAAACAAGCAATCAGTCTTCCCAATTATAAAAAACGCCCAAAACTGAGCAGGCCAAGTGAGAACAAATCAGACAACACAGCCTAGTTAAAGCAATGGGATCTCAGAACAGTGTAGAGTCACACAGCGTCAAAAACAGTCCAAATTCAAAGTCACCCAGCGAAAAAAAGTAGCCATTCTAGAAAAAGAACAAACCTGATCAAAGTGACACCCAGGGGGAGAGTGAGAAGCCTCCCAGAGCAATAAGTCCACTGAGACAACAAAACCCAGAACAGAGAAAGAAAACCCACCTAGCAGCACGAAAGTCCCTTTAGAAATGAATGCCCAGGACAGAGAAAGCAAACCCACCCAGCAGCCCAATAGTCCCCAGAGACAACACAACCCAGGAGAGAGAAAGGAAACCCACATAGCAGCCCAAAAGTCCCCTGTGACAGCAAAGAATTCGCCAAAAATAGAAAAAACGACCAAAAGTGAGAAAAAAGTTGATAGAACGACGCAGAGTACAAGAACGCACAATGTGATAAGCAAAGTTAAAATCGACCACAGTGCAGACATGACGTCACAAGCGTAAAATGCCTAAAATCAATGAAAAACAGAAAATCGCTATAAAATCCGTTCTAGAAGAGAAAAATGGACAGTTTAAAAAGCTACACCCACGTAATCGACCTCAAGGAACCCGATTCCGTCGTCAAAATCGCCAAAAAGTGACCCGTTCTAGAGTTATTCAAGAAAAAGTGACAAAAACTCAATCGGACCTCAGAGAGGACAAAAAAGCCCAAATCGTTGAAAATGACCCATCCAGTATAATGACACAAACCCCTCTAACATGAATCAGTGGTCCGAATTATAAAAAACGCCCCAAACTGAGCAGGCCCAGTGAGAACGAATCAGTCAAGTTTCCCATGTTAAACCTATGAGAAGTGTTCTGAAAAAGAGTCAAAAAAAGGCGACATTTCCAAAAATTCACCAAAAATGAACAGACCCACTTAGAAGAGAAATGAAGACATCCACATGAAGATAGAAAGCCAGATAAAGTTCTGATAAGAAAAAAAAGAACCAAAAGTCCCCTGTAAAGGGGTCAAAAAAGACCCCCAAAAAAGTGAAGTCCCAAAATCTTCTATATGAAGGAAAGGTCATAGAGACACGAAATTTGGCAATTAGACTATAAAACTAGTTTTCGCTAGATATCAGGTGAAAAAAGTCGAAAAAAGTCAAAAACACTGAAAAAGTCAAAAATCATTAAAAGTGACAGGGAGGTGTACATTCAAATCACTAAGAAACAAGCAATCAGTCTTCCCAATTATAAAAAACGCCCAAAACTGAGCAGGCCAAGTGAGAACAAATCAGACAACACAGCCTAGTTAAAGCAATGGGATCTCAGAACAGTGTAGAGTCACACAGCGTCAAAAACAGTCCAAATTCAAAGTCACCCAGCGAAAAAAAGTAGCCATTCTAGAAAAAGAACAAACCTGATCAAAGTGACACCCAGGGGGAGAGTGAGAAGCCTCCCAGAGCAATAAGTCCACTGAGACAACAAAACCCAGAACAGAGAAAGAAAACCCACCTAGCAGCACGAAAGTCCCTTTAGAAATGAATGCCCAGGACAGAGAAAGCAAACCCACCCAGCAGCCCAATAGTCCCCAGAGACAACACAACCCAGGAGAGAGAAAGGAAACCCACATAGCAGCCCAAAAGTCCCCTGTGACAGCAAAGAATTCGCCAAAAATAGAAAAAACGACCAAAAGTGAGAAAAAAGTTGATAGAACGACGCAGAGTACAAGAACGCACAATGTGATAAGCAAAGTTAAAATCGACCACAGTGCAGACATGACGTCACAAGCGTAAAATGCCTAAAATCAATGAAAAACAGAAAATCGCTATAAAATCCGTTCTAGAAGAGAAAAATGGACAGTTTAAAAAGCTACACCCACGTAATCGACCTCAAGGAACCCGATTCCGTCGTCAAAATCGCCAAAAAGTGACCCGTTCTAGAGTTATTCAAGAAAAAGTGACAAAAACTCAATCGGACCTCAGAGAGGACAAAAAAGCCCAAATCGTTGAAAATGACCCATCCAGTATAATGACACAAACCCCTCTAACATGAATCAGTGGTCCGAATTATTTAAAACGCCCCAAAATGAGCAGGCCAAGTGAGAACGAATCAGTAAAGTTTCCAATGCTATCCTATGGGAATGCTAGGCCTAAAAAGGTCGAGAACATGAAAGATTCAAAAAATCACCAAAAATCAAAAAAAGGGCTTAGAGAGCCAAAAAGCACATCAAAAGATAGATGCTGAGTATAGCTAGAATCTGATCAGAAAATATTCACAAAAAGTCCCTTCTAAGGTAGGGTTAAAAAGCCTCAAAGTTGCAGTGAAATAGCAAAAAAAAGAGACCCCCCAGGGTGAAAAAAAGCTGATCAAAGTGACCTTAAGGGACCCAAAAAGACACTGGAAAAAACAAAGTCAAAAAAAGTCCAAAAACAAAGGAGATATAGCAATTTGAAATAATCTCACAATCTCCAAACCCTGGTTTTGCAGGTAACTGACAGACAGAGCTCTCTCCATAGACTTAATGTTAAATGAAGTTCTATCCTGTAGTCGCAATATTGTTAACGCTATGGGAAACGAAAAGTGGTCGTAAAATCCGTTCTAATTGTCAAAAATGAACGCTTCAAAGACCTACATATAGGTATTCCCACGTGATAAAGCGATTGCAAAAGTCAAAACAGCCAAAAAATGCATACTTTTGGAGTTATAACGAAAAAAGTGACAAAAACGCAATCGGACCTAAGAGAAACCAAAAAACGCAAAAAAGGTGAAAAAGACACTCTACACCCCTGAAGTATAAAGTATAAAACGTGAATCAGTCGTCCGAATTATTAAAAACGCCCCGAAACTGAGCAGGCCAAGTGAGAACGAATCAGTCAAAATGCCCATGTTAACCTATGGAAACACTAACCCTAAAAATGTCGAAAACCAAAAATTCACCAAAAATAGAAAAATCGACAAACAGTGAGAAAAAAGTTGATAGAACGACACAGAGTACAAGAACACACAACGTGATAAGCAAAGTTAAAATCGATCACTGTGCAGAGATGACGTCACAGGCCAAAAACAGGCAAAATCCATAAAAAGGTGAAAATCGCTCTAAAATCGGTTCTAAGAGACCAAAATCGACGGTTTAAAAAGCTACACCCATGTAATCCAATGCCAGGAACCTGATTCAAAAGTCAAAACAGCAAAAAAATGCATATGTTTCGAGTTATTCAACAAAAAGTGGCAAAAACGCAATCGGACCTCAGAGAAGCCAAAAACAAACAAATCTATAGAAATGACCCCTCTGGTATAAAGAGACATCCCCCTGGAACATGAATCAGTCGTCCGAATTATAAAAAACGCCCCAAAACTGAGCAGGCCCAGTGAGAACGAATCAGTGAAATGACCCATGTTAAAAGACGTATGCTCCATAGACGTAATGTTAAACTAAGTTCTATCCTGTAGTCGCAATAATGCTAACGCTATGGGAAAACAAAAACAGTCATAAAAACCGTTCTAATTCATAAAAATCAACGCTTCAAAGACCCAGGCATATGTTTTTCCACCTGATAAAGCTGATTCAAAAGTCAAAACAGCCAAAAAATACATATTTTCCGAGCTATTAAGGAAAAAGTGCCAAAAAAGCAATCGGACCTCTGAGAAACCAAAAAAGGCCAAAAAGGTCAAAAAGACACTCTCCACCCTTCAAGTATATAGTCTAATACAGGAATCAGTGGTCCGAATTATAAAAAACGCCCCAAACTGAGCAGGCCCAGTGAGAACGAATCAGTCAAGTTTCCCATGTTAAACCTATGAGAAGTGTTCTGAAAAAGAGTCAAAAAAAGGCGACATTTCCAAAAATTCACCAAAAATGAACAGACCCACTTAGAAGAGAAATGAAGACATCCACATGAAGATAGAAAGCCAGATAAAGTTCTGATAAGAAAAAAAAGAACCAAAAGTCCCCTGTAAAGGGGTCAAAAAAGACCCCCAAAAAAGTGAAGTCCCAAAATCTTCTATATGAAGGAAAGGTCATAGAGACACGAAATTTGGCAATTAGACTATAAAACTAGTTTTCGCTAGATATCAGGTGAAAAAAGTCGAAAAAAGTCAAAAACACTGAAAAAGTCAAAAATCATTAAAAGTGACAGGGAGGTGTACATTCAAATCACTAAGAAACAAGCAATCAGTCTTCCCAATTATAAAAAACGCCCAAAACTGAGCAGGCCAAGTGAGAACAAATCAGACAACACAGCCTAGTTAAAGCAATGGGATCTCAGAACAGTGTAGAGTCACACAGCGTCAAAAACAGTCCAAATTCAAAGTCACCCAGCGAAAAAAAGTAGCCATTCTAGAAAAAGAACAAACCTGATCAAAGTGACACCCAGGGGGAGAGTGAGAAGCCTCCCAGAGCAATAAGTCCACTGAGACAACAAAACCCAGAACAGAGAAAGAAAACCCACCTAGCAGCACGAAAGTCCCTTTAGAAATGAATGCCCAGGACAGAGAAAGCAAACCCACCCAGCAGCCCAATAGTCCCCAGAGACAACACAACCCAGGAGAGAGAAAGGAAACCCACATAGCAGCCCAAAAGTCCCCTGTGACAGCAAAGAATTCGCCAAAAATAGAAAAAACGACCAAAAGTGAGAAAAAAGTTGATAGAACGACGCAGAGTACAAGAACGCACAATGTGATAAGCAAAGTTAAAATCGACCACAGTGCAGACATGACGTCACAAGCGTAAAATGCCTAAAATCAATGAAAAACAGAAAATCGCTATAAAATCCGTTCTAGAAGAGAAAAATGGACAGTTTAAAAAGCTACACCCACGTAATCGACCTCAAGGAACCCGATTCCGTCGTCAAAATCGCCAAAAAGTGACCCGTTCTAGAGTTATTCAAGAAAAAGTGACAAAAACTCAATCGGACCTCAGAGAGGACAAAAAAGCCCAAATCGTTGAAAATGACCCATCCAGTATAATGACACAAACCCCTCTAACATGAATCAGTGGTCCGAATTATTTAAAACGCCCCAAAATGAGCAGGCCAAGTGAGAACGAATCAGTAAAGTTTCCAATGCTATCCTATGGGAATGCTAGGCCTAAAAAGGTCGAGAACATGAAAGATTCAAAAAATCACCAAAAATCAAAAAAAGGGCTTAGAGAGCCAAAAAGCACATCAAAAGATAGATGCTGAGTATAGCTAGAATCTGATCAGAAAATATTCACAAAAAGTCCCTTCTAAGGTAGGGTTAAAAAGCCTCAAAGTTGCAGTGAAATAGCAAAAAAAAGAGACCCCCCAGGGTGAAAAAAAGCTGATCAAAGTGACCTTAAGGGACCCAAAAAGACACTGGAAAAAACAAAGTCAAAAAAAGTCCAAAAACAAAGGAGATATAGCAATTTGAAATAATCTCACAATCTCCAAACCCTGGTTTTGCAGGTAACTGACAGACAGAGCTCTCTCCATAGACTTAATGTTAAATGAAGTTCTATCCTGTAGTCGCAATATTGTTAACGCTATGGGAAACGAAAAGTGGTCGTAAAATCCGTTCTAATTGTCAAAAATGAACGCTTCAAAGACCTACATATAGGTATTCCCACGTGATAAAGCGATTGCAAAAGTCAAAACAGCCAAAAAATGCATACTTTTGGAGTTATAACGAAAAAAGTGACAAAAACGCAATCGGACCTAAGAGAAACCAAAAAACGCAAAAAAGGTGAAAAAGACACTCTACACCCCTGAAGTATAAAGTATAAAACGTGAATCAGTCGTCCGAATTATTAAAAACGCCCCGAAACTGAGCAGGCCAAGTGAGAACGAATCAGTCAAAATGCCCATGTTAACCTATGGAAACACTAACCCTAAAAATGTCGAAAACCAAAAATTCACCAAAAATAGAAAAATCGACAAACAGTGAGAAAAAAGTTGATAGAACGACACAGAGTACAAGAACACACAACGTGATAAGCAAAGTTAAAATCGATCACTGTGCAGAGATGACGTCACAGGCCAAAAACAGGCAAAATCCATAAAAAGGTGAAAATCGCTCTAAAATCGGTTCTAAGAGACCAAAATCGACGGTTTAAAAAGCTACACCCATGTAATCCAATGCCAGGAACCTGATTCAAAAGTCAAAACAGCAAAAAAATGCATATGTTTCGAGTTATTCAACAAAAAGTGGCAAAAACGCAATCGGACCTCAGAGAAGCCAAAAACAAACAAATCTATAGAAATGACCCCTCTGGTATAAAGAGACATCCCCCTGGAACATGAATCAGTCGTCCGAATTATAAAAAACGCCCCAAAACTGAGCAGGCCCAGTGAGAACGAATCAGTGAAATGACCCATGTTAAAAGACGTATGCTCCATAGACGTAATGTTAAACTAAGTTCTATCCTGTAGTCGCAATAATGCTAACGCTATGGGAAAACAAAAACAGTCATAAAAACCGTTCTAATTCATAAAAATCAACGCTTCAAAGACCCAGGCATATGTTTTTCCACCTGATAAAGCTGATTCAAAAGTCAAAACAGCCAAAAAATACATATTTTCCGAGCTATTAAGGAAAAAGTGCCAAAAAAGCAATCGGACCTCTGAGAAACCAAAAAAGGCCAAAAAGGTCAAAAAGACACTCTCCACCCTTCAAGTATATAGTCTAATACAGGAATCAGTGGTCCGAATTATAAAAAACGCCCCAAACTGAGCAGGCCCAGTGAGAACGAATCAGTCAAGTTTCCCATGTTAAACCTATGAGAAGTGTTCTGAAAAAGAGTCAAAAAAAGGCGACATTTCCAAAAATTCACCAAAAATGAACAGACCCACTTAGAAGAGAAATGAAGACATCCACATGAAGATAGAAAGCCAGATAAAGTTCTGATAAGAAAAAAAAGAACCAAAAGTCCCCTGTAAAGGGGTCAAAAAAGACCCCCAAAAAAGTGAAGTCCCAAAATCTTCTATATGAAGGAAAGGTCATAGAGACACGAAATTTGGCAATTAGACTATAAAACTAGTTTTCGCTAGATATCAGGTGAAAAAAGTCGAAAAAAGTCAAAAACACTGAAAAAGTCAAAAATCATTAAAAGTGACAGGGAGGTGTACATTCAAATCACTAAGAAACAAGCAATCAGTCTTCCCAATTATAAAAAACGCCCAAAACTGAGCAGGCCAAGTGAGAACAAATCAGACAACACAGCCTAGTTAAAGCAATGGGATCTCAGAACAGTGTAGAGTCACACAGCGTCAAAAACAGTCCAAATTCAAAGTCACCCAGCGAAAAAAAGTAGCCATTCTAGAAAAAGAACAAACCTGATCAAAGTGACACCCAGGGGGAGAGTGAGAAGCCTCCCAGAGCAATAAGTCCACTGAGACAACAAAACCCAGAACAGAGAAAGAAAACCCACCTAGCAGCACGAAAGTCCCTTTAGAAATGAATGCCCAGGACAGAGAAAGCAAACCCACCCAGCAGCCCAATAGTCCCCAGAGACAACACAACCCAGGAGAGAGAAAGGAAACCCACATAGCAGCCCAAAAGTCCCCTGTGACAGCAAAGAATTCGCCAAAAATAGAAAAAACGACCAAAAGTGAGAAAAAAGTTGATAGAACGACGCAGAGTACAAGAACGCACAATGTGATAAGCAAAGTTAAAATCGACCACAGTGCAGACATGACGTCACAAGCGTAAAATGCCTAAAATCAATGAAAAACAGAAAATCGCTATAAAATCCGTTCTAGAAGAGAAAAATGGACAGTTTAAAAAGCTACACCCACGTAATCGACCTCAAGGAACCCGATTCCGTCGTCAAAATCGCCAAAAAGTGACCCGTTCTAGAGTTATTCAAGAAAAAGTGACAAAAACTCAATCGGACCTCAGAGAGGACAAAAAAGCCCAAATCGTTGAAAATGACCCATCCAGTATAATGACACAAACCCCTCTAACATGAATCAGTGGTCCGAATTATTTAAAACGCCCCAAAATGAGCAGGCCAAGTGAGAACGAATCAGTAAAGTTTCCAATGCTATCCTATGGGAATGCTAGGCCTAAAAAGGTCGAGAACATGAAAGATTCAAAAAATCACCAAAAATCAAAAAAAGGGCTTAGAGAGCCAAAAAGCACATCAAAAGATAGATGCTGAGTATAGCTAGAATCTGATCAGAAAATATTCACAAAAAGTCCCTTCTAAGGTAGGGTTAAAAAGCCTCAAAGTTGCAGTGAAATAGCAAAAAAAAGAGACCCCCCAGGGTGAAAAAAAGCTGATCAAAGTGACCTTAAGGGACCCAAAAAGACACTGGAAAAAACAAAGTCAAAAAAAGTCCAAAAACAAAGGAGATATAGCAATTTGAAATAATCTCACAATCTCCAAACCCTGGTTTTGCAGGTAACTGACAGACAGAGCTCTCTCCATAGACTTAATGTTAAATGAAGTTCTATCCTGTAGTCGCAATATTGTTAACGCTATGGGAAACGAAAAGTGGTCGTAAAATCCGTTCTAATTGTCAAAAATGAACGCTTCAAAGACCTACATATAGGTATTCCCACGTGATAAAGCGATTGCAAAAGTCAAAACAGCCAAAAAATGCATACTTTTGGAGTTATAACGAAAAAAGTGACAAAAACGCAATCGGACCTAAGAGAAACCAAAAAACGCAAAAAAGGTGAAAAAGACACTCTACACCCCTGAAGTATAAAGTATAAAACGTGAATCAGTCGTCCGAATTATTAAAAACGCCCCGAAACTGAGCAGGCCAAGTGAGAACGAATCAGTCAAAATGCCCATGTTAACCTATGGAAACACTAACCCTAAAAATGTCGAAAACCAAAAATTCACCAAAAATAGAAAAATCGACAAACAGTGAGAAAAAAGTTGATAGAACGACACAGAGTACAAGAACACACAACGTGATAAGCAAAGTTAAAATCGATCACTGTGCAGAGATGACGTCACAGGCCAAAAACAGGCAAAATCCATAAAAAGGTGAAAATCGCTCTAAAATCGGTTCTAAGAGACCAAAATCGACGGTTTAAAAAGCTACACCCATGTAATCCAATGCCAGGAACCTGATTCAAAAGTCAAAACAGCAAAAAAATGCATATGTTTCGAGTTATTCAACAAAAAGTGGCAAAAACGCAATCGGACCTCAGAGAAGCCAAAAACAAACAAATCTATAGAAATGACCCCTCTGGTATAAAGAGACATCCCCCTGGAACATGAATCAGTCGTCCGAATTATAAAAAACGCCCCAAAACTGAGCAGGCCCAGTGAGAACGAATCAGTGAAATGACCCATGTTAAAAGACGTATGCTCCATAGACGTAATGTTAAACTAAGTTCTATCCTGTAGTCGCAATAATGCTAACGCTATGGGAAAACAAAAACAGTCATAAAAACCGTTCTAATTCATAAAAATCAACGCTTCAAAGACCCAGGCATATGTTTTTCCACCTGATAAAGCTGATTCAAAAGTCAAAACAGCCAAAAAATACATATTTTCCGAGCTATTAAGGAAAAAGTGCCAAAAAAGCAATCGGACCTCTGAGAAACCAAAAAAGGCCAAAAAGGTCAAAAAGACACTCTCCACCCTTCAAGTATATAGTCTAATACAGGAATCAGTGGTCCGAATTATAAAAAACGCCCCAAACTGAGCAGGCCCAGTGAGAACGAATCAGTCAAGTTTCCCATGTTAAACCTATGAGAAGTGTTCTGAAAAAGAGTCAAAAAAAGGCGACATTTCCAAAAATTCACCAAAAATGAACAGACCCACTTAGAAGAGAAATGAAGACATCCACATGAAGATAGAAAGCCAGATAAAGTTCTGATAAGAAAAAAAAGAACCAAAAGTCCCCTGTAAAGGGGTCAAAAAAGACCCCCAAAAAAGTGAAGTCCCAAAATCTTCTATATGAAGGAAAGGTCATAGAGACACGAAATTTGGCAATTAGACTATAAAACTAGTTTTCGCTAGATATCAGGTGAAAAAAGTCGAAAAAAGTCAAAAACACTGAAAAAGTCAAAAATCATTAAAAGTGACAGGGAGGTGTACATTCAAATCACTAAGAAACAAGCAATCAGTCTTCCCAATTATAAAAAACGCCCAAAACTGAGCAGGCCAAGTGAGAACAAATCAGACAACACAGCCTAGTTAAAGCAATGGGATCTCAGAACAGTGTAGAGTCACACAGCGTCAAAAACAGTCCAAATTCAAAGTCACCCAGCGAAAAAAAGTAGCCATTCTAGAAAAAGAACAAACCTGATCAAAGTGACACCCAGGGGGAGAGTGAGAAGCCTCCCAGAGCAATAAGTCCACTGAGACAACAAAACCCAGAACAGAGAAAGAAAACCCACCTAGCAGCACGAAAGTCCCTTTAGAAATGAATGCCCAGGACAGAGAAAGCAAACCCACCCAGCAGCCCAATAGTCCCCAGAGACAACACAACCCAGGAGAGAGAAAGGAAACCCACATAGCAGCCCAAAAGTCCCCTGTGACAGCAAAGAATTCGCCAAAAATAGAAAAAACGACCAAAAGTGAGAAAAAAGTTGATAGAACGACGCAGAGTACAAGAACGCACAATGTGATAAGCAAAGTTAAAATCGACCACAGTGCAGACATGACGTCACAAGCGTAAAATGCCTAAAATCAATGAAAAACAGAAAATCGCTATAAAATCCGTTCTAGAAGAGAAAAATGGACAGTTTAAAAAGCTACACCCACGTAATCGACCTCAAGGAACCCGATTCCGTCGTCAAAATCGCCAAAAAGTGACCCGTTCTAGAGTTATTCAAGAAAAAGTGACAAAAACTCAATCGGACCTCAGAGAGGACAAAAAAGCCCAAATCGTTGAAAATGACCCATCCAGTATAATGACACAAACCCCTCTAACATGAATCAGTGGTCCGAATTATTTAAAACGCCCCAAAATGAGCAGGCCAAGTGAGAACGAATCAGTAAAGTTTCCAATGCTATCCTATGGGAATGCTAGGCCTAAAAAGGTCGAGAACATGAAAGATTCAAAAAATCACCAAAAATCAAAAAAAGGGCTTAGAGAGCCAAAAAGCACATCAAAAGATAGATGCTGAGTATAGCTAGAATCTGATCAGAAAATATTCACAAAAAGTCCCTTCTAAGGTAGGGTTAAAAAGCCTCAAAGTTGCAGTGAAATAGCAAAAAAAAGAGACCCCCCAGGGTGAAAAAAAGCTGATCAAAGTGACCTTAAGGGACCCAAAAAGACACTGGAAAAAACAAAGTCAAAAAAAGTCCAAAAACAAAGGAGATATAGCAATTTGAAATAATCTCACAATCTCCAAACCCTGGTTTTGCAGGTAACTGACAGACAGAGCTCTCTCCATAGACTTAATGTTAAATGAAGTTCTATCCTGTAGTCGCAATATTGTTAACGCTATGGGAAACGAAAAGTGGTCGTAAAATCCGTTCTAATTGTCAAAAATGAACGCTTCAAAGACCTACATATAGGTATTCCCACGTGATAAAGCGATTGCAAAAGTCAAAACAGCCAAAAAATGCATACTTTTGGAGTTATAACGAAAAAAGTGACAAAAACGCAATCGGACCTAAGAGAAACCAAAAAACGCAAAAAAGGTGAAAAAGACACTCTACACCCCTGAAGTATAAAGTATAAAACGTGAATCAGTCGTCCGAATTATTAAAAACGCCCCGAAACTGAGCAGGCCAAGTGAGAACGAATCAGTCAAAATGCCCATGTTAACCTATGGAAACACTAACCCTAAAAATGTCGAAAACCAAAAATTCACCAAAAATAGAAAAATCGACAAACAGTGAGAAAAAAGTTGATAGAACGACACAGAGTACAAGAACACACAACGTGATAAGCAAAGTTAAAATCGATCACTGTGCAGAGATGACGTCACAGGCCAAAAACAGGCAAAATCCATAAAAAGGTGAAAATCGCTCTAAAATCGGTTCTAAGAGACCAAAATCGACGGTTTAAAGAGCTATACCCATGTAATCCACTTCAAGGAACCCGAATCCAGCGTCAAAAGCACGAAAAAGTGACTCATTCTAGAGATATTGACGAAAAACAGCCAAAAACGCAATCGGACCTGAGAGAAGACAAAAAGACCCAAATCTGTACAAATGACCCCTCTGGTATAAAGAGACATCCCCCTGGAACATGAATCAGTCGTCCGAATTATAAAAAACGCCCCAAAAATGAGCAGGCCAAGTGAGAACGAATCAGTAAAGTTTAGCCATGTTAAAAGACATATGCTCCATAGACTTAATGTTAAACTAAGTTCTATCCTGTAGTCGCAATAACGTTAACGCTATGGGAAAACAAAAAGAGTCATAAAAACCATTCTAATCGATAAAAATGAATGCTTCAAAGACCTAGACATATGTTTTCACACACGACAAAGCCTGTGAAAAAGTCAAAACACCAAAAAAATGCATAATTTCCGAGTTATTAACGAAAAAGTGTCAAAAAAGCAATCGGACCTCTGAGAAAACAAAAAAGGCAAAAAAGGTCAAAAAGACACTCTCCACCCTTCAAGTGTAAAGTTCAAGACAGGAATCAGTGGTCCGAATTATAAAAAACGCCCCAAACTGAGCAGGCCCAGTGAGAACGAATCAGTCAAGTTTCCCATGTTAAACCTATGGGAAGTGTTGGGAAAAAGAGTCAAAAAAAGGTGACATTTTCAAAAATTCACTAAAAATCAACAGACCCACTTAGAAGAGAAATGAAGACATCCACATGAAGATAGAAACACACATAAAGATCTGATAAGAAAAAAAGAACCAAAAGTCCCCTGTAAATGGGTCAAAAAAGACCCCCCAAAAAGTGACATCCCCAAATCTTCTATATGAAGGAAAGGTCATAGAGACACGAAATTTGGCAATTAGACTATAAAACTAGTTTTCGCTAGATACCAGGTGAAAAAAGTCGAAAAAAGTCAAAAACACAGAAAAAATCAAAAATCAGTAAAAGTGACAGGGAGGTGTACATTCAAATCACTAAGAAACAAGCAATCAGTCTTCCCAATTATAAAAAACGCCCAAAACTGAGCAGGCCAAGTGAGAACAAATCAGACAACACAGCCATGTTAAAGCTATGGGATCTCAGAACAGTGTAGAGTCACAGAACGTCAAAAACAGTCCATATTCAAAGTCCACCAGCTAAAAAAAGTAGCCGTTCTAGAAAAAAACAAACCTGATCAAAGTGACACCCAGGCAGAGAGTGAGAACCTCCCAACAGCCCAAATTCTCCCAAAGCCACAAAACCCAGAGTGGAAAACTCCCAACAGCCCAAAGTCCTCCAAAACCACAAAACCCAGAGAGCAAAAAACTCACAACAGCCCAAAGTATGCCAAAACCACAAAACCCAGAGAGGGAAGAACTCCCAACAGCCCAAATTCTCCCAAAACCACAAAACCCAGAGTGGAAAACTCCCAACAGCCCAAAGTCGTTCAAAAAGCACAAAACCCAGAGAGCAAAAAACTCCCAACAGCCCAAAGTACGCCAAAACCACAAAACCCAGAGAAGGAAAAACTTCCAACAGCCCAAAGTCCCCTAAAACAGTAAAAAATTCGCCAAAAATGGGAAAAAGCGAGAAAAGGTGAGAAAAAAGTTGATAGAACGACTCAGAGTACCAGAACGCACAATGTGATAAGCAAAGTTCAAATCGACCACTGTGCAGACGTGACGTCACAAGCGTAAAATGACTGAAATCAATGAAAAACTGAAAAACGCTATAAAATCCCTTCTAGAAGAGCAAAATGGACAGTTTAAAAAGCTACACCCACGTAATCCAGCTCAGGGAACCAGAATCCGTCGTCAAAATCGCCAAAAAGTGACCCGTTCTAGAGTTATTCAAGGAAAAGTGACAAAAACTCAATCGGACCTGAGAGAGGACAAAAAAGCCCAAATCGTTGAAAATGACCCATCCAGTAGAATGAGACAAACCCCTGCAACAAGAATCAGTCGTCCGAATTATTAAAAACGCCCCAGAATGAGCAGGCCAAGTGAGAACGAATCCGTAAAGTTTCTCCATGTTAACCTATGGAAACCCTAACCCTAAAAAGGTCGAATAGCTAAAATTTTCAAAAATTCACTAAAAATCAAAATATGAAGATAGAGAACTAAGAAATACACCAAAAGAAAGTAGAAGAGACAATCTAGAATCTAATCAGAAAATATTCACAAAAAGTCCCCTCTAAAGTAGTGATAAAAAGCCTCGAAGTTGTAGTGAAATAGCAAAAAAAAGAGACCCCCCAGGGTGAAACAAAACTGATCAAAGTGACCTTAAGGGACCCAAGAAGACACTGGAAAAAACAAAGTAAAAAAAAGTCCAAAAACAAAGGAGATATAGCAATTTGAAATAATCTCACAATCTCCAAACCCTGGTTTTGCAGGTAACTAACAGACAGAGCTCTCCCCATAGACTTAATGTTAAACTAAGTTCTAACCTGTAGTCGCAATAATGTTAACGCTATGGGAAAACAAAAGCACTCATAAAATCCGTTCTAATTGTCAAAAATGAACGCTTCAAAGGCCTAGTCATATGTTTTCCAACGTGATAAAGCCATTGCAAAAGTCAAAACAGCAAAAAAATGCATAGTTTTCGAGTTATAACGAAAAAGTGTCAAAAAAGCAATCGGACCTAAGAGAAACCAAAAAACGCAAAAAAGGTGAAAAAGACACTCTACACTCCTGAAGTATAAAGTATAAGACAGGAATCAGTCGTCCGAATTATAAAAAACGCCCCGAAACTGAGCAGGCCAAGTGAGAACGAATCAGTCAAAATGGCCATGTTAACCTATGGAAACTGAAAAACAAAAACTGTCACAAAGCTAAAATTTTCAGAAATTCAACAAAAATAGAAAAAACGACAAAAAGTGAGAAAAAAGTTGATAGAACGACACAGAGTAGAGGGACGCACAACGTGATAACCAAAGTTTCAATCGATCACTGTGCAGACATGACGTCACAGGCCAAAAACAGGCAAAAACCATAAAAAGGTGAAAATCGCTCTAAAATCGGTTCTAAGAGACCAAAATCGACGGTTTAAAGAGCTATACCCATGTAATCCACTTCAAGGAACCCGAATCCAGCGTCAAAAGCACGAAAAAGTGACTCATTCTAGAGATATTGACGAAAAACAGCCAAAAACGCAATCGGACCTGAGAGAAGACAAAAAGACCCAAATCTGTACAAATGACCCCTCTGGTATAAAGAGACATCCCCCTGGAACATGAATCAGTCGTCCGAATTATAAAAAACGCCCCAAAAATGAGCAGGCCAAGTGAGAACGAATCAGTAAAGTTTAGCCATGTTAAAAGACATATGCTCCATAGACTTAATGTTAAACTAAGTTCTATCCTGTAGTCGCAATAACGTTAACGCTATGGGAAAACAAAAAGAGTCATAAAAACCATTCTAATCGATAAAAATGAATGCTTCAAAGACCTAGACATATGTTTTCACACACGACAAAGCCTGTGAAAAAGTCAAAACACCAAAAAAATGCATAATTTCCGAGTTATTAACGAAAAAGTGTCAAAAAAGCAATCGGACCTCTGAGAAAACAAAAAAGGCAAAAAAGGTCAAAAAGACACTCTCCACCCTTCAAGTGTAAAGTTCAAGACAGGAATCAGTGGTCCGAATTATAAAAAACGCCCCAAACTGAGCAGGCCCAGTGAGAACGAATCAGTCAAGTTTCCCATGTTAAACCTATGAGAAGTGTTCTGAAAAAGAGTCAAAAAAAGGCGACATTTCCAAAAATTCACCAAAAATGAACAGACCCACTTAGAAGAGAAATGAAGACATCCACATGAAGATAGAAAGCCAGATAAAGTTCTGATAAGAAAAAAAAGAACCAAAAGTCCCCTGTAAAGGGGTCAAAAAAGACCCCCAAAAAAGTGAAGTCCCAAAATCTTCTATATGAAGGAAAGGTCATAGAGACACGAAATTTGGCAATTAGACTATAAAACTAGTTTTCGCTAGATATCAGGTGAAAAAAGTCGAAAAAAGTCAAAAACACTGAAAAAGTCAAAAATCATTAAAAGTGACAGGGAGGTGTACATTCAAATCACTAAGAAACAAGCAATCAGTCTTCCCAATTATAAAAAACGCCCAAAACTGAGCAGGCCAAGTGAGAACAAATCAGACAACACAGCCTAGTTAAAGCAATGGGATCTCAGAACAGTGTAGAGTCACACAGCGTCAAAAACAGTCCAAATTCAAAGTCACCCAGCGAAAAAAAGTAGCCATTCTAGAAAAAGAACAAACCTGATCAAAGTGACACCCAGGGGGAGAGTGAGAAGCCTCCCAGAGCAATAAGTCCACTGAGACAACAAAACCCAGAACAGAGAAAGAAAACCCACCTAGCAGCACGAAAGTCCCTTTAGAAATGAATGCCCAGGACAGAGAAAGCAAACCCACCCAGCAGCCCAATAGTCCCCAGAGACAACACAACCCAGGAGAGAGAAAGGAAACCCACATAGCAGCCCAAAAGTCCCCTGTGACAGCAAAGAATTCGCCAAAAATAGAAAAAACGACCAAAAGTGAGAAAAAAGTTGATAGAACGACGCAGAGTACAAGAACGCACAATGTGATAAGCAAAGTTAAAATCGACCACAGTGCAGACATGACGTCACAAGCGTAAAATGCCTAAAATCAATGAAAAACAGAAAATCGCTATAAAATCCGTTCTAGAAGAGAAAAATGGACAGTTTAAAAAGCTACACCCACGTAATCGACCTCAAGGAACCCGATTCCGTCGTCAAAATCGCCAAAAAGTGACCCGTTCTAGAGTTATTCAAGAAAAAGTGACAAAAACTCAATCGGACCTCAGAGAGGACAAAAAAGCCCAAATCGTTGAAAATGACCCATCCAGTATAATGACACAAACCCCTCTAACATGAATCAGTGGTCCGAATTATTTAAAACGCCCCAAAATGAGCAGGCCAAGTGAGAACGAATCAGTAAAGTTTCCAATGCTATCCTATGGGAATGCTAGGCCTAAAAAGGTCGAGAACATGAAAGATTCAAAAAATCACCAAAAATCAAAAAAAGGGCTTAGAGAGCCAAAAAGCACATCAAAAGATAGATGCTGAGTATAGCTAGAATCTGATCAGAAAATATTCACAAAAAGTCCCTTCTAAGGTAGGGTTAAAAAGCCTCAAAGTTGCAGTGAAATAGCAAAAAAAAGAGACCCCCCAGGGTGAAAAAAAGCTGATCAAAGTGACCTTAAGGGACCCAAAAAGACACTGGAAAAAACAAAGTCAAAAAAAGTCCAAAAACAAAGGAGATATAGCAATTTGAAATAATCTCACAATCTCCAAACCCTGGTTTTGCAGGTAACTGACAGACAGAGCTCTCTCCATAGACTTAATGTTAAATGAAGTTCTATCCTGTAGTCGCAATATTGTTAACGCTATGGGAAACGAAAAGTGGTCGTAAAATCCGTTCTAATTGTCAAAAATGAACGCTTCAAAGACCTACATATAGGTATTCCCACGTGATAAAGCGATTGCAAAAGTCAAAACAGCCAAAAAATGCATACTTTTGGAGTTATAACGAAAAAAGTGACAAAAACGCAATCGGACCTAAGAGAAACCAAAAAACGCAAAAAAGGTGAAAAAGACACTCTACACCCCTGAAGTATAAAGTATAAAACGTGAATCAGTCGTCCGAATTATTAAAAACGCCCCGAAACTGAGCAGGCCAAGTGAGAACGAATCAGTCAAAATGCCCATGTTAACCTATGGAAACACTAACCCTAAAAATGTCGAAAACCAAAAATTCACCAAAAATAGAAAAATCGACAAACAGTGAGAAAAAAGTTGATAGAACGACACAGAGTACAAGAACACACAACGTGATAAGCAAAGTTAAAATCGATCACTGTGCAGAGATGACGTCACAGGCCAAAAACAGGCAAAATCCATAAAAAGGTGAAAATCGCTCTAAAATCGGTTCTAAGAGACCAAAATCGACGGTTTAAAAAGCTACACCCATGTAATCCAATGCCAGGAACCTGATTCAAAAGTCAAAACAGCAAAAAAATGCATATGTTTCGAGTTATTCAACAAAAAGTGGCAAAAACGCAATCGGACCTCAGAGAAGCCAAA
>JAWZYU010001044.1:0-52730 GCA_038380435.1 Ryuthela nishihirai | reverse complement strand
GTGGAAATTGACTCGGAGTGGAAATTGACTCAGCCGATAGCGCGTCAGGCTCTAACGCCAACACTCAGATTTATCTCCGCTTACCCCCACCTTGCCCTCATTGAGGAGGGGAACACTGATGAGCTTGGAAAAACAACCATGCACCGGAGGGCACATAAGCCGTGGTCCCATGTGCAAGACAGCCACACCCAATGCATATTAAAGTATACCTTGGATGAGCTTTGATCCCTCTTCTAATTTGGGGCGGGGTGGCTCAGTCGGTAGCGCGTCAGGCTCGTAATCTGTAGTTCCCAGGTTCGAGTCCCAGCTCTCGCAAAATTCCCTGTGCTGCCTACGGTCAGTAGGGAACATCGATGGGCTTGGAAAGGACGTCGTCCGTCGGATGGGACGTTAAGCCGTGGACCCACGTGCGGGATAGCCATACCCTGTGCACGTTAAAGAACACACTGGATGGTCTTGACGGGAGGCTACCATCTGTCTCCCAACAGCTGTTCCAGTGGGTCCCCTCAACCTTCTCTGAGCCATCGAGGTCCATGTGACCTGGCCATTTAGTCCATGGTGTGCAAAAAAGTGCCGTTCAGAGGTAAAACAACCCAACCCAATAACCTCTTCTAACAGCTGTCCAGTGGGTCCTTTACCCAAACATTCTTTGTGCCCTTAGGATCCTTGTGACCTGGCTATTTAGCCCATTATGTGCAAAAAAAGTGCCGCCCAAAGATAAAATAAACCAATCCTATAATCTTGAAAAATAATTAAAAAAAAATAAAAATCTCTACCTTCTTATCTATGTGCGTTAGGATTTAATAAATTAATTCATTAATAAAGTTGAAATTAATCTTAATACGACAAACCTTTTAAAAAATAAATGCGTATAGCTTAATTGATGCATTTTAAACACTCGTAGCATGAAAAAGGAACTTATAATTATCAATTTAGTGTAACAAAAGGATACAAAACGCTAATATCGTGTAATAAAAGGGTTGCACTCTAATATAAATGATAAATAGATAAAACAGTGTTAAGACTTGCAGTGCGAAAGATGTTTTTAATCTTGAAAGTAATTGAGCAAACCATTCGTCAGCAAAATGACTTCAATATAACTACATGGGTGTCCGTGAAACATTTAGGTCATTAAGAGGACTGAACTGGATGCTGGTTTTTGGTGATTAATATTAATTTCTGTAGAATAGCCTCTTGAGTAATGTACATATAGGAAAATTTCATTATCTCCCATGCATATATTTCAATTTCTCAAAGTTTTGTGTGAAGCGATAATTAAATCTCTTTAGCATACTGGTGAAATTAATAGACTCGATAAATATAAATTTTAGTGCCTTAAGTCAAAACCACATAGACCTCACCTATGTAGTTAGAAAAGTTCATTTACAGATCTGATGTTTATAAATTTTTCATTTTATAATGAGATATTAAAAAAAAATTATCATATAGCACAGCTCTTGCAACCAATACGTCTTTTTTGGTTTTCGAAATATAGATTCAAATACTGTTTTAACAAGGGTTAGTTAAATATTTCTTTTCAAATAATATTTAATCAAAAGTAAACCTTGAGATCAGACTTGATTAAATGGTATTAATAATATTCAAAACATAATTAATAATTAAGAAAGCTGCTAATTAGGTCAAATGATGTGAACTAGCATATAACAAGATAAATAAAATACCGACTTCTTATTTGACGTGCGATGTCCGTGTTTTTTTTTGTGTGTGTGTGTGTGTGGGGGGGATATATATTATTACATACAAATCCTTTGCGATTAAACTAAATGGAATGAGAAGTTAAATTTCTTATAATAATTGGTTGGGTTGCATCTTTTGTCGACACAACGGACTAGGTCCGGACCTTGAAAATGATACTGAGGTGCGGGTTAGATAATCGATCCAGAAAAAGTAAAAAAAAAAAAGAAAGAAATTGTGTGTGGGGGGAGGGGGGGGTTCGATCCAGAAAAAGTAAAAAAATAAAAAATAAAATTATGTGTGTGTGCGTGTGTGCGCGCGGGGGGGGGGGGGGGGGGGGGGTTCGATCCAGAAAAAGTAAAAAAATAAAAAATAAAATTATGTGTGTGTGCGTGTGTGCGCGCGGGGGGGGGGGGGGGGTTCGATCCAGAAAAAATAAAAGTAGGGGTGAGAGAGGGTAAAATAATCGATCCAGAAAAAGTAAAAAAAAAAAGTAAAGTAAAGGGGGGGGGGGGGTAAGATAATCGATCCAGAAAAAGTAAAGGGGGATCGTGAGACTGGATTTTCATTGCAGCATAACATTTCCCAGTTCGATTTAGAGGTATTTAAAATATTTCTTGAAAAATGCATGAAATATACATAAGTTTATAATCTTTTTTCGCCTCTATTACCCTTACTGGTATTTTCAAGGAGTGGGGGGGGGGGGAGAGAGAGAATCCTCAGATCCAGTCCTGCAATGGACTAATGTCCAGATCAAAAGGATCACAAAGGCTCAGAGCTGGATAAGGCAAAGAGACACACTAGATAGCTGTTCGCAGACAAGATGGGAGCAATCCATCAAGCGCGTTCTTTAAATATACTAAAAGTGTGGTTCTTCTCGACACATAGGGTCCAGCTAACGGAAATGCCAGAGGAAGGCATTTCCAGGCTCAATGGTGTTCTCTTGCTGACCGACGACAGAGCAGGAGTTTATCTCAATGCAAACTGCGAGCAGTAGTCGCAAAGTTATTTTACCAATAAGGCATTTTTGTGCATACAATGGGCTAAATGGTTAGGTCACAAGGACCCCGAGTTGGGTTGGGTTGTTTACTTCTGAGCGGCACTTTTTTGCACACCATGGGCTAAATGGCCAGGTCACATGGACCCCGAAGGCTCAGAGAAGGTTGGGGAAGGGGACCCACTGGAACAGCTGTTGGGAGACAGATGGTAGCCTCCCGTCAAGGCCATCCAGCGTGTTCTTTAACGTGCATAGGGTATTGCTCTCTCCCGCACACGGAACCACGGCTTAACGTCCCATTCGACGGACGGCGGCCTTTCCAAGCCCATCGGTGTCCCCTACTGACCGTGGGCAGGGCGGGGAATTTTGCGGAGATAAATCTCAACGCTGACCCAGCTGGGACTCGAACCTGGGAACTGCAGATTACGAGCCTGGCGCGCTACCGACTGAGCCATCCACTCCCCTGGGCTAAATGGTTAGGTCACAAGGACCACAAAGGCTCAATGTTGGATGGGGGACCAGTAAATAATTGTAATGAGAAGGAAGTCTGTCTGCCTTCAAGGCAGAGCAGAATGGGGATCCTAACCCGGAAACATTAAGTTAGGAACATGGCATGCTACTGACTAAACCAATCCCACCCTAAGTAATAATAGAAAACTGTTTAAAGTTTTACAAACTCTATTACCTTATATATATATTGTATGGGCGAAACCATGCTAAATATTAATATGAATAATTATTTTAGCTGAAACTAATGAAACTTAAATTAACAAAGTAGTTTCGAGTATGAAATTTTAAATTTTTGTCTCCTTACTTGTTATTAAATTTCACGTCTTAGTGCCTTGTAATTAACGGCCTAGAACAAGTCTGGGGAAACTACGGCCGCTAGATCTTTTTTGTGCTCTCCACGAGCTACTAATGATAAATGAATTTGTGAAAGAGAAAAAAAAAAGATCGAGGACAAAAAATCCAACTTCTGCGAAAATAATTCTGATTAAAATAATAAATTTTTAATAAAATTATATTGTTTGTTTCGCTTTAGTTTTTTTTTGCGTTGCCGTTTAGTTAAAAAGTTTGCCTAGGTCTGCCTTTGAATAATAAATACTGACAATGAATATCACAGTTTTTGCAATTAGGAATAAAAGTTAAACTTAAATTTTCAGTTTTTCTTTTTATATAAATAAAAATATAAAAAAATAATAAAAAATATAAATATATAATTGTTTTTATATTTAATATAGATATACATGATTCACAATAAAATGATCAGGAAGAACATTGAAGAAATTAGTTTAATAAGCTTTAATGTGCGTCTAGGATCAGGAATTTTAATCACTCTAACAAACACTAATTCAAAATAAAAAAAATAATTTTTTAAAATTAAAAGCACTTTTTTTATTCTCCTCCCCATTAAACGCGCTTGTTTCGCTTAACAGTGGCTGCCTCTTGCAATAAACTTATTTTTTAAAACAGATATAAATTTATTATAAAAATATTACATCATCATTTTTCAAACTCTGATATATCTGAATTATATAAACAATGAACTCTAAGTTAATATATATTTAAAACTTACCCTTTGTGACTTTTTTTTTTTACTTTCAAATATCCAAATGAACCACTGAGCGATCGAGTTCCGATTACTTCAAACGAGTAATCAGCTCACGTGATCACAAACATCCAATGGCAAATAAAACTGAGAAATAAATTAATTTTTCTTTCCTCAGCGCACTTTTTGGCTGTCAGTTTTCCGAATCCTCTAAATCAGCAAAATGAAAAGTTTCCATCGCTTCATTATGCCTAGCAGAATTTTTTTTTGTCTAGGTTACGGTTTTGATTTTCAGATTTCGAAAAAACGTTTCTCAAAAATGCTTAAAATCAGAAATTCCATTGTCTTGCAAATCACACCGAATTAAAAACTTTGTTTTTAACTCCTTTATATATATACTCTGTTGATAACAGCTCCATCTTCAAGATTATCCTTGCACTTTGAAGATGATGATTTACTTACTCACATCTCTCTCATACTGGAGGTTAAGTTTTTTACTTTTTTTTACAAATTTTCTCTCACAAAAGTATTTCACCACCACCAATAGATTTCTAAGAGCAAGATACAGATAATTTGAGCGAGTCTGCAACCCAAACACAGATTTATGGCGAAAAGTATACAACTGTCAGAAGTACATGGTAAGATTTTTTAATAAAACCCACCACTTAAAAAAAAGCCATAAACACAAGACGAATAGAACGGGGGAAAAAATTCTCTGATGCACTTTAAACAATAATAAAAAAAAAGATAAAGCGAAAAAAGACCGATGATAAATCCTCATAAATCGCTTCACAGCAAGGATTTTGAAGTTCATCCACTTTAAAACTGGATAACTGCAGATAAGGTACCAGAGCCATCAGGGCACACTACCACAGATGTTGTGTCTGAATTCTCGAGCCGCACAGCTATGTCTTGGCAGGATGGAAAGCAGAGACACAACAGCATCCTCGGACTACAGAGTTTACGCATGGCATTCTGTTCGAGGACCCAGCGTGGGGTTCCGCACCGGCCGCAGCCAACTGCGTCAGGTGCGGCTGGCAGCAGGAACAGCCCCAGCGCCTTGGCTCCTCACGTGCACCGACACATTAACTCAATCAGCGTGGTATTACGGGGGAAAGCTGCGCATGCGCTTGAAGAGCGGCTAGTCAGGAAACGCGAAGCGGAACGAAACGAACAAAGCGCACATTTTCTATTCCACCCCGGTAGGTCGGATGCGAAGAAAGACTAGTCAGGCAGCTATTAGGAAGACTTTCAAACGATGGAAGGATGTTTAGGAGTTCTATGGGGGCAATAAAGAACTATCCCAACAATGTTTGTATGCGTGCTTACATGCTTAGAGCTAAAACAGTATGTATTATAAATAAGAATTTATTTTTTTTTTCCGAATATTTACCAGTCTGCTAAAACTTCAAATCCAAGTATTCATTCTCAGAATATTTAAAGCCTCAATTCAAGACACTAGCAAAAATCAGCATACTTTTATCTGTTATTTGAATAGCCATCTGAATTTACGATCCATTTCATTGGATTGGATTGCTCTGAGCGGCACTTTTTTGCACACCATGGGCTAAATGGCCAGGCCACAAGGACCCTGAAGGCTCAGAGAAGGTTGGGGGAGGGGACCCACTGGAACAGCTGTTGGGAGACAGATGGTAGCCTCCCGTCAAGGCCATCCAGCGTGTTCTTTAACGTGCACTGGGTATGGCTCTCCCGCACACGGGGCCACGGCTTAACGTCCCATCCGACGGACGGCGGCCTTTTCAAGCACATCAGTGTCCCCTACTGACCGTGGGCAGGGCGAGGAATTATTGCGGAGATAAATCTCAACGCTGACCCAGCTGGGACTCGAACCTGGGAACTAAAGATTACGAGCCTGGCGCGCTACCGACTGAGCCACCCCCGCCCCTCGATCCATTTCATGACGGATTCTTTTAGATGTCTTTTAGAGCAACTGGGTTTTTAATGAACAGACTAATGCCGTGACTAGATTCTATTACTAATCATCAGACTGAAGATTAGTGTTCAGTCTGATGTACAAGACATTTCCCAGCTGGCTCTATAGCTATGATCTGTCTTACACAACTTCAATGTTGCCATGTTAACTGATCCTTTTCACACTTTGTGAGCGTTGCTATGGTTACGAGGGTATAAAGTTTTTTGGGTTTGCTTACATTAAGAAAAAAAAAATTAATACTTCGATTCTTTATAAAGTAACTCACACAGGTTTCCTGATTTCTTTGGTATGTTTTTTAAACCAGCGAAAAAGCAAATCCTTCAAACTGCAAAACAGTAGTAATGTAGAACGTTTTTTTTTATTCTGTTGAATTTGGCAGCTGGATTGTAATATTCGAATCAACAGAATAATTATTATTATTAGCAATTATTAACATTCTAGCATGATAAGGAGAAGTTACCAAAAAATTTAATTTAACTCTTCAAATATGCAAATTAAAATGGATGTCTTTTCGAAGTTTAAATGCAATTTGTCGAGGTTTAATGGAATGAATGTTTGGTTTTAATTTTTATTTATTCTCCACGTTTACAATAAACTGTTACAAATAAACAAAGCATTGTTCATTGGATTAGACTTTGAAATGTTTCCCCATTATTTTTAATATTTTAAGAATTAAAATGGAAAAAAAAAAAAGTGAAAAGATATAATTTTGGCAAGCTTTTTTGATAGAATGCCAGTCCACTATCGAATCAAAACCACCACAACAAAAAAGTCCCGAATTATTATTTTACACGATTTGGGCGATTTCATTCTTTACTGCCTTAAAGAAAAAAAAAAAATTAAACAAATGAAATTTCATTGTGCGAAAGCAGACAATTAGCATCACTCATGCTGATGAAATGATAAACAAATTGACTTCCCATCCTTCCTCCATGCGACATAATCCCCTCAGCATCATTAACTAGAGCAAAGGGACACTCCAATCGATCAGCGCCATCATTACAATGATCTTTAGACAGAACCTACTGAACAGAAACCGAAAAGCAGTCAAAACCTTTGCTGGTCACTTGTATTAAATTCATTGATAGATCACTTCGTAGGACTGAATCGAATTATTTGAACCAATGCAACATCGTAGCAGGAAACGGAAGAAGAAAAAGAAGAGGAGGACGAAGAGCATGGAGTGATGCGATTAGGCCGCGTCCATGCCACAAGAGAGAGAGGATCCGTGGGCAATAAAGAAGTCTTCCCGTCTCTCATCTTCCCCTCTCTTACCGCCCACGGTTCATCATCATCATCTTCTCAAGGCCTGAACCACGCCGATAACGGCCTATTGTGGGTACGACATTAAAGTCGAGGATCTTCTTAGGGACGTTGTCTCTCCCAAGTTAGAAGCTTTATCTCCTTCTCTATTGGCTCGCCGATGAATAAACATCGACCGGCGATGCAGGAGCAAAGGGATCGGTCGGGTCTTCACTCAACGATTAACGAGGGAGCGCTGAAGTGTAGGAACCGTTTGCTCCCGTGTCAAATCAAGAGTCGAAGGGAACTTCGTTCTCTCGGTGTCGAGGAGAAATACGAAAGGCTTCCCCTTAATATAGCCGATTGCAGAATTTCTGTCTAATATCATAAATGGTTTACCAATGTTTCAGCACAGATACAGTCACTCGAATACATCACAGAGGAATCATCTTATCGGGTTGATTTATCTTTTCAAATGGTACTTTTTTTTGCAGAACCATGGTATAAAGGTTGGATATTTTTTTTCGCCTTTAAGCGGCACTTTTGCACATACTATGGACTAAGTAGACTGGTTGGGTTGGGTTGTTTTACCTCTGAGCGGCACATTTTTGCACACCATGGGCTAAATGGCCAGGTCACATGGACCCCGAAGGCTCAGAGAAGGTTGAGGGATGGGAACCCACTGGAACAGCTGTTGGGAGACAGATGGTAGCCTCCCGTCAAGGCCATCCAGCGTGTTCTTTAACGTGCACAGGGTATGGCTCTCCCGTACACGGCCACGGCTTAACGTCCCATCCGACGGACGGCGGCCTTTCCAAGCCCATCGGTGTCCCCTACTGACCATGAGTAGAGCGGGGAATTTCGCGGAGATAAATCTCAACGCTGACCCAGCTGGGACTCGAACCTGGGAACTACAGATTACGAGCTTGGCGCGCTACCGACTAAGCCACCCCCGCCCCCCTTTAAGCGGCACTTTTGCACATACTATGGACTAAGTAGACTGGTCAAAAGGGGTTCTAAGAGCTGATATATCTGTATGGGGGGGGGGGGGGATCTACTGGGAAGTTGTTAGGATTCCGACGGATATTTCCACTTAAGATCATCCAGTTTATTCTTTAACTCACACCAGAGATGGCTGTCCTGTACACGGGGCCACGACTACATGCCTCATGAGAAGGACGTCGGTTTTTCCAAGGAGATCGATGTTTCCACTTTTACATCACATCGAAGGGTAGCGGAGAAAATCTCAAACCAGGTGCAGTGAGGAACTTGGGATTGTCAAGTTAAGCACCTGGTGATCAATAGACTGCACCAGTCTCTTTCTACTCCTATAGGCTAAGACACAAGTGTTAAAAGCTCCCAATGCTGAAAATAGGACTGTATAAGGAAATGTATTAAACATCTATCATCATACACTAACATTGTAATAGATCATGACAGTCATCATCCACGATTGAGGTCGTAATCGTAATTATCATCTCAGTTTGATTATCTTATTTCCGTAATATTATATTCACGGCTATTTAGTTATTATTCTTAGGATTTAATTTAAAAGAAGGATTATTTAGTCATTCATTTTTGTTTGACATTCTCTGTATATTTCTGTCATTGGTTGTTGTCGACTTAAAAGATTGGATTTTGGGTTGCGGGGTTGTTTCACCTCTAAGCGGCACTTTTTTGCACACCATGGGCTAAATGGCCAAGTCACATGGACCTCGAAGGCGACCTTGGCGGAAAGAGAGATCCGGGTACGAGATCTCGGCGGAAAGAGAGATCAGAGGACGAGACCTCAGTGGAAAGAGAGTCCAAGGATGAGACCTCAACGGAGAGGAATCTCTGAGGAGAGACTTCAGCGGAGATAGATCTCTGAAAACGAGGCCTTAACAGAAAGAGATCTCTGCGGATGAGATGTCACCAGAAAGAGATATCTGAGGACGAGACCTCAGCAGTAAGAGATCTGATGAAAAACCGAGACCTTGAGAGAAAGAGAAGATCTACGAGGAAGGCAAGACCTCAGGAGAAAGACAACGTAATCAGAAAAGAAATATTCATTCTTTATATGGCACAAGTCTTTCTTCTCTGCAGACAAGCACAAGAACGCACAAAACTGTCTTTGAATTAAGGTGACATAGGGGATCAGAAAATAAGTTGGGTTGTTGGGTTGTTTTACCTCTGAGCGGCACTTTTTTGCACACCATGGGCTAAATGGCCAGGTCACATGGACCCCGAAGGCTCAGAGAAGGTTGGGGGAGGGGACCCACTGGAACAGCTGTTGGGAGACAGATGGTAGCCTCCCGTCAAGGCCATCCAGCGTGTTCTTTAACGTGCACAGAGTATGGCTCTCCCGCAAACGGGACCACGGCTTAACGTCCCATCCGACGGACGGCGGCCTTTCCAAGCCCATCGGTGTCCCCTACTGACCGTGGGCAGGGCGGGGAATTTTGCGGAGATAAATCTCAACGCTGACTCAGCTGGGGCTCGAACCTGGGAACTACAGATTACAAGCCTGGCGCGCTACCGACTGAGCCACCCCCGCCCATCAGAAAATAATCCCCCCTTCTTCGTCCATCTTTTGCACGTATCTCCATTCCAAAAGTAAACATCGAAATGAAACAGAATTTCTACAGTTGGGTTGTTTTACCTATGAGCGGCACTTTTTTGCACACCATGGGCTAAATGACCAGGTCACAAGGACCCCGAAGGCTCAGAGAAGGTTGGGGGAGGGGACCCACTGGAACAGCTGTTGGGAGACAGATGGTAGCCTCCCGTCAAGGCCATCCAGCGTGTTCTTTAACGTGCACAGGGTATGGCTCTTCCCCGCACACGGGGCCACGGCTTAACGTCCCATCCGACGGACGGCGGCTTTTCCAAGCCCATCGGTGTCCCCTACTGACCGTGGCCAGGGCGGGGAATTTTGCGGAGGTAAATCTCAACGCTGACCCAGCTGGGACTCGAACCTGGGAACTACAGATTACGAGCCTGGCGCGCTACCGACTGAGCCACCCCGGCCCCAAATTTCTACAGTTAAATCTCCAATAGTAAGAGAGAAAGTGCTCGGATATAAAAGTATAAGAAAAAAAAAAGAACTCCACAAACATCGGTATTTGTCAAACTTTTGCTACATTTTTAAAAATTAACTTCAAATTCTTTTTCATTGCAATATTTACTGTCTCGGCATCTTTCGCGCCTCACTAATCATTCCGAATCGCCTTCACCTCCCACAATTGTATTCCCTTGTTCCTCGTCAGCTAACAAACACACAGAGAGAGAGAAAAAAAATCAAACCGAAAAAACAGTGTTAAAATCAAACAGTAAAAAAAAAGTACAGCAAAAATTCGAACACCAACATTTCGGAAAAGAATAGTTTCAAACAACAGGCAGATATTTCGATGCAGTACCTGCCATGCAAGTGGGTCAGAAACATATTAAACGATTCCTTGCTTTTACGGAAGAGGTGAAGAGAAAAAGGCATTTTCTTTTACCCTTTAATATAGCATTACGAACGAAAAGAAGAGGTAAAAAACAAACACAAACACAGAGCTCAGCTCAGGAATCGTTTTTACGCTTCGGATGAGCTTAGCTGTAATTTGCTCCTGTGTTCTTCAGAACATCGACGGAGAGAGGAGAGGGCTCCGGCAACTATCAACAGCTCCTACGCAGGTGAAACAAACATCGAACATTACCACACAGCCAGAATTCTGCTGAAAAGAAGAATTTCTCAAGGGGATTCCGCAGTGGCATTTCTAAGAAATGTAGTTATGCTTTTTCATTTCTCTAAGAAGGGGAAGGAGGAAGAAAAATCGATGCAATTTTAGAGCATTTCCGCAGCGAAATAGGTTATGGTAGGAAATAAATAAGGTAGGTTTTTGGGTTATTCTTTTCCTTTTCTGCAACGAAGTGCATTGCATCTTCGCTACACCGTAACCTCGTTATGATAGAATACTATCCCACTTCCTATTTCTTTTCCTTATCCATAGATTTGGGTTGGGTTGTTTTACCTCTGAGCGGCACTTTTTTGCACACCATGGGCTAAATGGCCAGGTCACATGGACCCCGAAGGCTCAGAGAAGGTTGGGGGAGGGGACCCACTGGAACAGCTGTTGGGAGACAGATGGTAGTCTCCCGTCAAGGCCATCCAGCGTGTTCTTTAACGTGCACAGGGTATGGCTCTCCCGCACACGGGGCCACTGCTTAACGTCCCATCCGACGGACGGCGGCCTTTCCAAGCCCATCGGTGTCCCCTACTGACCGTGGGCAGGACGGGGAATTTTGCGGAGATAAATCTCAACGCTGACCCAGCTGGGACTCGAACCTGGGAACTACAGATTACGAGCCTGGCGCGCTACCGACTGAGCCACCCCCGCCCCCTTATCCATAGATTTCCAAAAATGTGTTGACACAATTTGCATTACTTATAGAAATTACCGACGATAGTTTAAGAATTGTTCGAAGAAGATTAACGCAAAAAATAAGAGATGGATAATAATTTCTTATATTCGAGTGTTTTATAAAAAGGTGTAAAGCGATGGGAATGGAAAAAATGATTTTTTATTAGTGTTACATTATTTTTTTTCTGAATGACTCCATATTTCTTAATAAAACCCGCACTAACCACTTTACTTATATATGAATGCTCTTACAACAGTTTCATTCTAAAATTAATATTAAACCTCAAAAGGTACAACTGGATGATTTTAATGAGCAACTTTTAACAATTCGCTTCATTTATTTGCTAGAGAGAAATTCGAAATTTGTGAAAAAGACAAACAAGCCAATAAAATATAAACTACTTATTTAGCTGCTTGACACAGAGATCTGAGAGGAATCTGTCAGCATAATACGACATAGAGAATGTATATGGGAATGGCAAGACCTCAGCAAAAAAAAAACAACAACAACACAAGAAAAAGAACATTCATGTCTTACGGGTTTTACCCAGGTTTCCGTGATCAGCGACCAAACATGCTAACCACTCTGTCACCAAGACTAAATAAATTATAAATTATCTCTCAAGCAGTTACTTCCCACAGAAGACTCTCAATATAGGGGCGGGGGTGGCTCAGTCGGTAGCGCGCCAGGCTCGTAATCTGTAGTTCCCAGGTTCGAGTCCCAGCTGGGTCAGCGTTGAGATTTATCTCCGCTAAATTCCCCGCCCTGCCCACGGTCAGTAGGGGACACCGATGGGCTTGGTAAAGGCCGCCTTCCGTCGGATGGGACGTTAAGCCGTGGCCCCGTGTGCAGGAGAGCCATACCCTGTGCACGTTAAAGAACACGCTGGATGGCCTTGACGGGAGGCTACCATCTGTCTTCCAACAACTGTTACAGTGGGTCCCCTCCCCCAACCTTCTCTGAGCCTTCGGGGTCCATGTGACCAGGCCATTTAGCCCATGGTGTGCAAAAAAGTGCCGCTCAGAGGTAAAACAACCCAACCCAACTCTCAATATAATACGCCATGTGAGGATGGCGAGGCCTCAGCAGAAACACAAGAAAAGGAAAATCCATTTAATCGGGCTCCCTGTGATCCAAAGCCAAACACGCTAACCAATCGGTCACAGACAATCAAAAAATATTGAAGTTCAATAAAATTTTAGCTTTTTGTAAAAGTATACATCAAACATATTGCTTAAAACAAATATTTCGCGTATACTAAAAGCTGAAAAACGACTTCAGCTCTATAGAAGAAGAAATTTTTTTAATTCTCCATACAATCGAATTAAAAATTAAATTGCCAAAAGTACTACTATTAATTACTTCCTTCTTACGGGAATGTATAAACCATATCCAAACCTTCCCAACTTTGTAAACAACCTTTTTTAAGTAAAAATCACTGCTGATAAAGTTTTTTCAAATCAAATTTATGGAGCCTTCAAATCTTAACTATATTCCGGTTTATATTTAAAGAATTATCAAACCTGAAAGCTCTAAGAGCAGCTTCATTAGTAAAAAGAAATTACCTGAAAAGTTCATAAAAATACAAGTGATAATTGTCGCAACAACAAACCGTTGGGGCGGGGGTGCTCAGTCGGTAGCGCGCCAGGCTTGTAATCTGTAGTTCCCAGGTTCGAGTCCCAGCTGGGTCAGCGTTGAGATTTATCTCTGCAAAAATCCCCCCCCCCCTGCCCACGGTCAGTAGGGGACACCGATGGGCTTGGAAAGGCCGCCGTCCGTCGGATGGGACGTTAAGCCGTGGCCCCGTGTGTGGGAGACCCTGTGCACGTTAAAGAACACGCTGGATGGCCTTGACGGGAGGCTACCATCGGTCTCCCAACAGCTGCTCCAGTGGGTCCCCTCCCCCAACCTTCTCTGAGCCTTCGGGGTCCATGTGACCTGGTCATTTAGCCCATGGTGTGCATAAAAGTGCCGCTCAGAGGTTTGTTGGGTTGAGTGCCAACAACCCAACCCAACAAACCGTTCACAAAAGGAATGTAATTTTTGAAGCTTTTGCTACGATTCTTTCAACTTTCGCTGATTTTGAAATATTTAGGGCGAACCCTACAGAAGCCACTGCTGTCAAAAGTTGCAGCTTCAATAACTTTCTAAATATTAAACGGTTGTTGCTGAAAGTCGAGATTTAGAAAGACTTCAGTGAGATCTTAAATTAATCTCCGGTGACATTTTTTCGGGAAAACTTTAGTTTCAAAGTTAGGGAGATATAAATGTGTCTCTTCATTCATATAACATTAGAGTGTTCTTTTGGTATTAGAGTGTATATATCAGTTCCTTTTTCTAGAGATTTGACACATTATTTAAAACCTATTTGAAAATCATTGCCTTTATCTGTAAAGTTAATAATCGCTCATTTTACTTCCTACAGTTAATGCATACATTTTATTTAATCTCTCAATATGAATCAATTCTGATATAAAAAAAAAATCATGATTTCCAACATATTTTTTACTTTATTTTCTCGTCATCCAAATGTTTCTGCCATCACGCTCAAACGTCTGCTCCTTTCAGGCAATTCGATTGCTTCCCACGAGAACCTTTAATGCAACACAGTTTCCAAGACAACCACTTTTTGCTCTCCATCCTCCTTCAGTGGTACGCGTTGCTATGTAAACGCTCACTGGGTGTGGCATACACTCCTCGAGGTAATCAGGTTTGGAACATCTTCTCTTTCTAGTGATTCGACTGTGCACGTTAAGAACTACTACAACTTCGCATACACTCTATCTGGCTCTGACTAATGAATCAAACGAAGCTTTTTTAAAAATATATTTGTCAATTTACTGATACGTAAGAACACACACCTTTATGTCTCCGTATGTTTCAATTTCCACTGTCAGGACAAGAATTTTAGAGAAGTTATTCTCAACCTAGTACTCTGATCACTTCATAATAGGGGCAGGGGTGGCTCAGTCGGTAGCGCGCCAGGCTCGTAATCTGCAGTTCCCAGGTTCGAGTCCCAGCTGGGTCAGCGTTGAGATTTTTCTCCGCAAAATTCCCCGCCCTGCCCACGGTCAGTAGGGGACACCGATGGGCTTGGAAAGGCCGCCGTCCGTCGGATGGGACGTTAAGCTGTGGCTCCCGTGTGCGGGAGCCCTGTGCACGTTAGAGAACACGCTGGATGGCCTAGACGGGAGGCTACCATCTGTCTCCCAACAGCTGTTCCAGTGGGTCCCCACCCCCAACCTTCTCTGAGCCTTCGGGGTCCTTGTGACTTGGCCATTTAGCCCATGGTGTGCAAAAAAAGTGCCGCTCAGAGGTAAAACAACCCAACCCAACTTCATAATATGTTCTCCAACTAGATCTAGTTTTATACAACAATTCTCCCACTATCTTTTTCCGCACTGGATAAATTGGTTCATTAACTTTGACTCTGAACATTCTAAGTGGATGTTTCCTAAAAGAAAGTGATGATGTACTTAGGATAAAGATGATTGCCTCCTCTCAAGGCCATAGACATGATTTTAATGTGCACATTGTACGATTGTTTTTCACAAAGAACCACAACTTGTTTCCACGAAGAACCCTTCGAAGGTAAACAAATCCAAGTTGCCCTCTTTATCATCATAATTATGCAGGCATGTTAATATTAAGGGAGCTGAGGACCAGACAACGCGCCAAGATCGTAATCTGTTGTTCACAGATTCGACTAACTGGGTCTGTGTTGAAACATTTCTCTGCTAACTCACGATTAACTCTCAGGAAGGGGGCACCACCAAACGGTTTGGAAAAGCAATTGTCCGTCGAATGGAAAGTAAGCCCCGTGTGCAGGAGAGCCATACGCTGTGCACGTTAAAGAACACGATGGACGACTTTGACAGAAGGCTCTTCCCTGTCTCTTAACTGCTGCCCAGTGAATATTCTTCCACATTTTCTGAAAGGTTGGGGTCTTTGTCACCTGTTTTTTTAGCCCATTATGTTCAAAAAAGAATGCTGCTCAGGAAAAACAACCCAACTCTGCTAATTTCAACTTTCTAACAGTTGTTTTTAAATAATGATTTTTTCTACAGTGTAGCTAATTCTGATTTCGAAAATAGTGTTCACTTTTTTCTATCATTGATATCACATTCATATATATATATCTCTTTTTTTCTATCCCAAATGGCCAGGTCATAAGGACCCCAAGGGCTCAGAAGGATGAGGGAGGGGACCACTGTCGAGATTGACCGAGAGAACTATTGCGTCCCAGTTGTTCTAGAAATACATTTGATTTTCAGCACTTGAAGAACAATGAAATGTGATCCAATGCCAATGAAAGGATCCATTTATGTAACAGTAAAGAAGATGTTTTGTGAAAAAATATGTACCTGACGACGAAAACTGGATAAAATCTTCGGAATCAGCATGCAGGAATTACGATAGAGCAGATAAAACATTGTAGACAATAAAATCATCGCATGCCTGTGTTATCAAAGCTTGGTGGCCACAATATTATATAATCTTATCAATCTTTATTTAGTAATTACCAATGCTTGAAGATCCAATTAACAAGCTCATATAACCATACTTCTGATTATCAAACACGAAAGTTTGTCGGTTGGGTTGTTTTACCTCTGAGCGGCACTTTTTTGCACACCACGGGCTAAATGGCCAGGTCACATGGACCCCGAAGGCTCAGAGAAGGTTGGGGGAGGGGACCCACTGGAACAGCTGTTGGGAGACAGATGGTAGCCCCCCGTCAAGGCCATCCAACGTGTTCTTTAACGTGCACAGGGTATGTCTCTCCAGCACACGGGGCCACGGCTTAACGTCCCATCCGACGGACGGCGGCCTTTCCAAGCCCATCGGTGTCCCCTACTGACCGTGGGCAGGGCGGGGAATTTTGCGGAGATAAATCTCAACGCTGACCCAGCTGGGACTCGAACCTGGGAACTACAGATTACGAGCCTGGCGCGCTACCAACTGAGCCACCCCCGCCCCTAAAGTTTATCGGACAGTTCGCATTTCTTAAAATGTGAACTTTTTACTAATAGTATGAGGAACTGCATTGTTACTCTGCATGATAAAAATAAGAAGACTGTGCGAATAGTTTATTAATCAGGAGCTATTACTCATTTCTATTTGCTCATCGATTAAGTGTTCCTCTTGATGTGGATGTCACATTTCAACCTCGAGACGAGAAACAGTGTCAATGATGTGAGGGACAACGTCCATCTGCACTTAGTTCATGTTGACACCTGCTTATGATGTGACCTACTGCCCAGCTAGCCCTGAGGGCAATTGTATCTATTGAGTGCACCATCCAAGGACAACGAAGAGCAAAAATCCCCATCTCTCACCAATTCCTCCCAATGCGACTACCATCACGACCTCCTGTTTGCGGGTGGGAGTGACTAGCTGGGGATGCAGGGAGGTTGGCGGAAGAAGAGTGTGGGGAGAGGGAGGGATATGCCTCTCCACGAACCTGTGGGGCCATCAACATAAAATATCGGCAATAATTTCATGAGTCGGTGTGAGCCCAGGGGAATGATTAGCCTGGAGAGGGAAGCCAACAAACCCACCCGGCTGCCGCTTTGTTTGGAGGGGGAGAGACCGATGATAAATCAAGAGCTAGACATGGATATTGCATTACGACGGACGGTGTCGTTTACCTCTCTTTAACAAGGCGTCTTTGTCCTCACGTTTTGTGTGCAGACCAAGTCCCGTTTGTCTCACCTAAGTTGGGGACGACGAACCAGGAGGGAGAAATTTATCATCTTGCGCTTCTTTTCCTCACGAGCTTCTGTTCTACCGGCACAAAGTTTTAATCGTTATTGTTGGGTATTAAAATGTAAGGATCAAGTGTAAGGAGTAATTTTTTTCCCCTCAGGAAAAAAAAAAAGCAAAAAATAAATTAGATTATATTTATTAAAAAAAAAGAGTTATAGATATTTTACCAAACGAAGAATAAATTGAAAAGGTCAGTTTTGAAATTTGTTGGCAGAAGTTGACGACTTTTAAGTAACAAAGGATTTTTTTTATCTCCTATAACACCTAAAGTGCATCCTGACAGATGTTGAATGCAAAAAGGTTGGATTGGGTTTTGTTACCTCTAAGCAGCACGTTTTGCACACAATGGGCTAAATGGCCAGGTTACAAGGACCCAGAGGGCTCAGAGAAGGTTTGAGAAAGGGGGCCCCACTGGACAGCTGTTAGTAGACAGATGGAAGTCTCCCATCAAGACCATCCAGTATGCTATTTAAAGATCAGATGACATAGTTTTCCTGCACATGAAACCAAGCACTTTATATCCAATCCGACGGACGCCGACCTTTCCAAATCCATCGGTGAGAAATCTCCTTCTCACCGAGTGCAGAATGGGGCTTAGCGGAGAAATATTCTCAACGCAGGCACAGTCAGGGTTTCGAACCTAGGAGCTGAAGATTACGAGCTTGGCACGCTACCGACTGGGTCAACAATCCCTCCGCTGAATATAAAATGCTGCAAAAATTGTGCAATAAGGTTTGGTTAATAAATAGTGATGCTCTTTAGGATCTAGTTTTGCTTTCATTCACAAAGATCTCATCTTATGCCTGTATAGCAGTGTTCCCAGCCGTAACATAACCAATGCAGGGAAGGAATGATACAGGGGCAACAATCTATATAATGAACAACTCTCGGGAAAAGATAGAAACCACCTCTTAAGTCCAGTTTCGCTTAGAGTGGGCATCACTCCTTATAAAGTCTCGTCAAAGCTGATGCAAATTCAATAAAATATTCATCATCATCATCATCATCATCCTCAAGCAGCCATGGGCTACGGAGGTCCAACCAGACCATGCAATTTAGTTCTCCAAGCAAGTCTATACTGAGCTACATCTACTGCATCTGGCCACTGCACACCAATTCCAACAAGGTCCTGTTTGACATTGTCTGCCCACCGCATCCTAGGTCTCCCCTTCTTATTGCGGCCTTTAGGCACACTGTTCATAACCCTATTCACCATTCTATAATTATTCATACGGGCAACATGGCCAAACCAACGGAGTCTCTCTCTGCACAATATGCTGCTTAAAGGAGGTTGCAAACTCCTTTGCCTAATCTCATCATTAGTTACAAAGTTGAACCACCTAATGCCCAAGATACTGCGTAAGCATCTGGAATCAAAAGCATCTAGTTTCCTGTTATCTTGTTTACAAAGTGTCCAAGTTTCACTACCATAACTAACCCTAGAAAGAACCAAACTATTATACAGTCTAATTTTAGTCTTTAGGTGTATACGCCTATTTCTCCACACTCTCCATAGATTCTTAAAAGTCCCGGCAGCAATCCCTATTCGTCTGTTAATCTCATGCCGCACATCACCATTATCTGTTACATAGCTCCCAAGATAATTAAATTCTGACACCTGCTCAAGACTGCAACCATTCAGATTAACTGAATCACAGCCTGCCTGACCAATTTTCATCACTTTAGTTTTCTCTCTGTTTATAACCAAACCAACTCTACTACCAGTCTCATCAACAGCTCGAATGAAAGAGTTCATCTCATCAACATCATTTGCCAAAAGGGCTAAATCATCAGCATAATCTAAATCAGAAATTTTCGTATCTCCAGCCCATTTAAGGCCAAAATCTTTCCCTTGAAGTGAATTTCGCATAACATAATCAATAACCAAGCTAAAGAGAAAAGGAGACAAAATGCACCCTTGTCGAACACCAGAAGTAATGCTAAACCAATTGCTACAAGCCTTACCAACTCTCACACACGACTCAGTGTTATTATAGAGAGCTTTCATAATGTTAACTAACTTGTCTGGTATACCATATGATCTCACAATCAACCACAAATTATGACGATCAACAGAGTCGAAAGCCTTTTTGAAATCAACAAAGCTAGCAACCAAAGGTTTCTGAAACTCTAAACATTTCTCAAGAATCTGCCTAAGTGAAAATATCTGATCCACACATCCCCTACCACTTCTGAATCCACATTGCTCATCACGCAATTGACTGTCAACCAGATTCTAATTCTATTAAGCACAATCATGGAAAGAACTTTACCTGGAACAGAGAGTAGGCTGATACCCCTATAGTTATCACAAGAACTGCGATCACCTTTTTTGAAAATAGGGATAACAATAGCTCTGGTAAAATCCTTTGGAACCATGCCTTTATCATAAAAGAGATTCAGAATTTCAGTCATCCAAGTGGTAACCGAAACATTCCCAGCTCTAAGCATTTCCGTAGTAATTTCATCTACCCCTGGGGATTTATGAAGTTTAAGTTTAGAAACAGCCAAAATAACTTCAGATTGTGTTATAGGGCCAACATTAAAGCCACCAATGCATCTATCATCATTGCAAACAATGGGAGTAGAACTAACTACATTGTTTAGAACATCACTGAAATACTCAGCCCACCTAGCCATGACAGAATCCTCCCCTTCTATAACCTTACCTTGTTTATCCTTCAATCCTTGTATGCCTGTCCGTTTTCTTCCACACAAAACATTAACTATCTGGTACAGCTCTCTGCTGTTGTGCTGTCTAACTGCTTCCTCGGCTTTGTCAGCCAAACCATCAAGCCAAAGATTCTTATCAGCAGCTAACTGATCCTTTACAAGCTTATTAAGGTCTCTGTAATGCTTTCTATTAGGACTAGTAGGGTATTGATTAAGGGCATTCCTGCAGTTCTTTCTTTCCGAAATAAGCTCAAGTGCCTTATCACTCAGATAATTTTGCCTCTTCTGCTCCTTTTTTCCTAAAAGAGTACTGTTAGTGTCCAAAAAAGCCTGTTTAAAATGATCCCATTCTTCCTCAACTTCAGTAGTAAGCAAACCATGACTGTCATAATGACTAAGTAACCTATCATGGTAAGCTTTGGCTATAACTGGATCTTTCAGAGCTTCAGTATTAAAAGTAAATTTTTTAACCCTAGCACAACACTTTTTAAGTTTAAGTTGCAACACACTTTTAACAAGGTAATGGTCAGATCCAATTTCAGCTCCCCTATATGCCCTGGTATTCCTAACAGAACTGGCCCATTTGCTGTTAATTAATATGTAATCAATCATATTCTTATGCAGCCCATCAGGTGAAACCCATGTGTACTTATGTATGTCGCGGTGTTTGTAATAAGTGTTAGTTATTCTGAATCCATTGAGTTTACTTACCTGTAGGAGACGTTGCCCATTGCCATTGCAGCTACCAATACCAAAAGGGCCTATTACTCCTCCCCAAAGGTCAGAGTCAGTACCAACTTTGGCATTGAAGTCACCAAGAACAAGGGTAATATCTCCTTTCTTGACAGAATTCAAAATATCCTGAAGTTGTCCATAAAACCTATCCTTCTCATCCTCATCGGCATCCTCAGTGGGGGCATAACAGCAGATAACATTCAAGTCTTTAACGCTTGTCTGAAATTTTGCTGTAAGAAACCTTTCATTAATGCACTCATATCCTAGAAGAGCATCGCTAGCGTGTCTGCTGAGAAGCAGACCCACGCCTTGGTGATGCTTATTGTCGTCCCTCCCTGAAAAGAGAAATTTAAGATTATTTTTAAGAATCTGACCTTTATCGGTCCATCTGGTCTCTTGCAAGCCGAGAATATCTAAATTATAACGGTGGAATTCTTGTGTGAGGACATCAAGAGAAAAAGCTCTGTGCAGAGTCCTCACATTCCAACTACCTATGGAAAGAAAATGGTTAGTGGGATGTTTAAAGAAACTATGTTTATTGAGAGAGGGAATGCCGACAATATCAAACAGCCCCCTAATCGCAGACATGGGGCAAAGACCCGTTCCCCCACCACTAAAGGCTGAAGACATCTACACTGGAAGACTTCCTCCAATGTAGAATTTGACGATGCCAATAGAAGCAAAGAGTTCAGGTGCCTGCGATGACCTCCGCTCAGGATTATCCACCAGCTGATAAACATATCCTGCGAATCTATTCACTTGGGGCTGTCAACCCACAAACAAACAGAAAACACAGCGGAAGATTTTCCCTCCACAGAAGCCCACCAGTGCAGCAAAATCAGGATCCATAATCAAGCTCAGAGCCATATATCTGTCCAGTCCGGTAGGTTTATATGGTCAGCACCAGGACCCTGTGTGGTTGACCACTCCTCAGCAGGGTAGAAAAAAAAGAAAAGTAGCCATAGTTGTCCAGATCAGTAGGCCACACTAATCTGGCAGCCCTCCCCTTAGAACTCCTAAATGTACAATTCTTTCAGTTGGCAGTTTGGTAGATAAACCAACTGTCTACTGATCCGATCTTTAATTTATTTTTGATCTCATTTCGATAAAAAGTTTATTCTTCAAGACATTAAATATCTAATCTGGCTTTATATCGACACAACACAGTAATTCTCCAATCTTTTGGTAAAACAACATATATTTCCACTTTTTCGCCATTTGTTTTAAAAATATAGAAATTTCTTCGCACATCGCGAGTTGGGTTGGGTTTTTACCTCTGAGCGGCACTTTTTTTGCACACAATGGGCTAAATGGCCAGGTCACAAGGATCCCGAAGGCTCAGAGAAGGTTGGGGGAGGGGACCCACTGGAACAGCTGTTGGGAGACAGATGGTAGCCTCCCGTCAAGGCCATCCAGCGTGTTCTTTAACGTGCACAGGGTATGGCTCTCCCGTACACGGAGCCACGGCTTAACGTCCCATCCGACGGACGGCGGCCTTTCCAAGCCCATCGGTGTCCCCTACTGGGTGGCAGGCTGTGGCAGGGCGGGGAATTTTGCGGAGATAAAATTCAACGCTGGACCAGCTGGGGACTCGAACCTGGGAACTAGAGATTACGAGCCTGGCGCGCTACCGACTGAGCCACCCCCGCCCCTCACTAGTTGGGAAAACCGCACCGAAACACAAAGAATTATTTTAAACTTGATATTACCACTTCCTAGTAATCTGCAGTTCCCAGGTTCGAGTCCCAGCTGGGTCAGCGCTGAGATTTATCTCCGCAAAAGTCCCCGCCCTGCCCACGGTCAGTAGGGGACACCGATGGGCTTGGAAAGGCAGCCGTCCGTCGGATGGTACGTTAATCCGTGGCCCCGTGCGCGGGAAAGCCATACCCTGCGCACGTTAAAGCCTTGACGGTAGGCCTCCATCTGTCTCCCAACAGATGTTCCAGTGGGTCCCCTCCCCCAACCTTCTCTGAGCCTTCGGGGTCCATGTGACCTGGCCCATGGTGTGCAAAAAAAAGTGCCGTTCAGAGGTAAAACAACCCAACCATTTTCTAGCCGTGTATTAAATAGAGTCAGCAATGGCACAACTCGAGGAGCAAAGAAGTTTAGAAGGCAAATCCTGCTCTTCTCTTCTACAACGCTCCATCGACCAACGACTTTCCTCTTTGCTTTAGTAGACAAAGACTTGGCTTCTATCATGACATCAGAAGAGGAGAGAGAAGAGCATCATCGAGGGAAGTTGGAAAGAGGAGAATAATGGAAGCTCTTAGAGACCATCAATTACACCTTTAGAGGCTTTTGGTCTCCCAAGGCCTTCGATGTTACCAACACACGCGAAGTGCGAATTGACAACAACAAGGAAGGAGCGCATTATATCACACAAGAAGAGTCCTTCGAGCTCCTTTTAATGAAGCAGTCAAATAACGGAAAAATCGCTAAAAAAAAAAATTAGAACTTTGTTTATTCATTACATACGCGTTTCACCATAACTCGTTGTTGAAAGAGATGCTGTTATAACCGAAACGAAATGCAAATTTGTTCATTTGTGTGCCATCACGATTAGAATACAACGCGCGGCTCAATTGATCTGAAATTTGATACGCCTTTTAGGTCGTTAAACGGTGTATTAGGCCTATTGAATTTCGGAGAAATTAGGATAATTTTCTACGAGTGGAACGAGCCTATAATGGGCACAAAATCTAGATGAGCCCATTATCTAGTTTGTTTATGTGTCATCACGAGAGCTGTCAAACACGTTACAATTGCTCGCGGACACATTATAACTGACCTTAAATTTGGTACGCCCATCACACCTTAAAAGGAAAGAAAAAAAAGACTGATCCCTATGAAATCGGGGAGTGGGGACTCAGTCGGTAGCAAGCCAGGCTCGTAATCTGCAGTTCCCAGATCCCAGCTAGGCCAGCGTTGAGAATTATCCCGGAAAAACTCCCCGTCCTCTCCATGGTTCAGTAGGGGACACCGATGGGCTTGGAAAGGCCGCCGTAAGTCGGATAAGCTGTGGTCCCATGTGCAGGAGTTGGGTTGTTTTACCTCTGAGCGGCACTTTTTTGCACACCATGGGCTAAATGGCCAGGTCACAAGGACCCCGAAGGCTCAGAGAAGGTTGGGGAAGGGGACCCACTGGAATAGCTGTTGGGAGACAGATGGTAGCCTCCCGTCAAGGCCATCCAGCGTGTTCTTTAACGTGCACAAGGTATGGCTCTCCCGCATACGGGGCCACGGCTTAACGTCCCATCAGACGGACGACGGCCTTTCCAAGCCCATCGGTGTCCGCTACTGACCGTGGGCAGGGCGGGGAATTTTGCGGAGATAAATCTCAACGCTGACCCAGCTGGGACTCGAACCTGGGAACTACAGATTACGAGCCTGGCGCGCTACCGACTGAGCCACCCCCGCCCCACCCCATGTGCAGGACAGCCATACTCTGTGCAGTTAAAACATGCTGGATGACCTTGAGGGGAGGCTACCATCTGTCTCTCAACAGCTTTTCCAGTGGGTTCTCTCCCATAATCTCCTCTGTGCCTTCGGGGTCCTTGTGACCTGGCCATTTAGCCCATTATGTGCAAAAAAGTACCACTCAGAGGTAAAACAACCCAACCCTACGAAATCGGAGTGAAATTTTCTGATGCAGTCAATCTGATTTAATTGTATCAGGCAGAATATTACTAAGAGCGTTCCTAAAAAAGATGTTTTAAGTTGAAACCGATTTTACTATAAAAACAATAACAAGAATACATTTCTCACATCATCGAACCTCTATACAACATTTTGTAGATATGAATGCAAATAACATGTTTAATGAACTATCAATCACATGCAAAGTGCAATACTGATGCGGCAATTAGTGTTTAGAAAGCTTTTCGTAATATTTGCTGTTTAAGCAGAAGAGAGAGAGAGAGTTAGGTTGTTTTACCTCTTAGCGGCACTTTTTTGCACACCATGGGCTAAATGGCCAGGTCACATGGACCCCGAAGGCTCAGAGAAGATTGGGGGAGGGGACCCACTGGAACAGCTGTTCGGAGACAGATGGTAGCCTCCCGTCAAGGCCATGCAGCGTGTTCTTTAACGTGCACAGGGTATGGCTCTCCCGCATACGGGGCCACGGCTTAACGTCCCATCCGACGGACGGCGGCCTTTCCAAGCCCATTGGTGTCCCCTATTGACCGTGGGCAGGGCGGGGAGTTTTGCGGAGATAAATCTCAACGCTGACCCAGCTGGGACTCGAACCTGGGAACTACAGATTACGAGCCTGGCGCGCTACCGACTGAGCCACCCCCGCCCCAAAAGAGAGAGAGAAGAAAGATTATTAAATAAAGAGAAGAAGAAGATTAGAGAAGACCACCTGATCGACTGATTTTTCTCATGGAAATCACCTTGTAGTTGTCCGTATAATTAACCGCCAGATATTCTTATGATGGACAGCCTGATAAATTAATATTCATAAGGCGGATCTCAAGTTAGCTAACCTTAATAATTTGTATCTAGAACCGGAATTTTTATAAATAATCAGATTCTGCAAGTACACATTATTTAAGGAGGCAAAGGTTTTACTGGAAACAGATATTTAAAATTTCTCTTTAAGAGTCAAAAACAAAAAAAAATATTTTTACCAAGTTTGTGTATAACACAAGTCAGCATTTCATTCCTTGCATCAGTAAGTAAACAAACGCATCTGTTTCGTTTTATTCCATTAATTTAATCTCACCAATCCCCTCATCTTCATCCTTTCTATCAACATTGCTAAGAAGACCTCAGAGCCACTTCTAAGGAGATGAAGTGCGATGACTAAGAGAGATAGGATCGGCAGAGGAAGACACTAACAGAAGGACGGCGGAGAAGAACCAAGTGTTGGTTTTCGGTTCTCTCTTCTCTAAGGAAATGAAGAGGAAGATTCTATGAAGGATGTGACTTACTTACGCTGCAATGATGGCAATCGAAAGCCCTCTCTGTTATCTAATTATAAAGAAGAAAGTTTGTGTGTTTGTTTGTCTGTCTTCTTATGAACTCAGCCCGCTATAGAGCTAGAACCACAAAACTTTTTCTGAACCTCCACTTCACTCAGGAGAAGATTACAGGTTGTGTGAATTAACCAAACAGGTGAGGAATGTTTAAATTCTTCGAAATTCCCATTGATTTGTCTCCTAACAACCGTTCAGTGGGACCACTTTCCCAAACGTTTCCCAGACCTTGTGACCTGACCTGACCCATTCAGCCCATTATGTGCAAAAAAAAATGCTGCTCATAATTAAAAGAGTTGTTTGTTGGGTTGTTTTACCTCTGAGCGGCACTTTTTTGCACACCATGGGCTAAATGGCCAGGTCACATGGACCCCGAAGTCTCAGAGAAGGTTAGGGCAGAGGACCCACTAGAACACCAGTTGGGAGACAGATGGTAGCCTCCCGTCAAGGCCATCCAGCGTGTTCTTTAACGTGTACAAGGTATGGCTCTCCCGCACACGGAGCCACGGTTTAATGTCCCATCCGATGGAGGGCGGCCTTTCCAAGCCCATCGATGTCCCATACTGACCGTGGACAGGGCGGGGAATTTTGCGGAGATAAATCTCAACGCTGACCCAACTGGGACTCGAACCTGGGAACTACAGATTACGAGCCTGGCGCGCTACCGACTGAGCCACCCCCGCCCCATAATTAAAAGAACCCAACCTTATAGTTGGTCTTAATAGCAGAACTGCATCATAACTTCATTACTAAAATTCAAATAGTCCATTTCTAAACACTTCACCAAAAATTCTTTTTTAGAAAACTCTATATGGAAAACAAAACTAAGCTTGAGTAAAGGTTTCAGCCACTTTGTCTAATTCTTTAAATGAAGAACCAAGATACTGTACAGAAAACAACTAACAAATCTCCATAAGTCATTTAGACTGTGTCATATTATCCTGCAGACAGGGATAATTACGAGCAAAGAAAGAGATCCACAGCTAATTACCCAAATAAGGCCTTCTAGCTAGATCCTAAACTACGAACATCAGTGTTGGAAACCAGTAGCAAAACCCTTAGGTAAACTTCTGGAAAGAGGCCAGTAATTACCTTCGATCATTTGCATTCCAAGTTACAAAGGCATTTGCTGTCTCAAGAATAAAAAAACAAAGAACAACATCAATATTTTAATTATCTAATTAACCTCGGTTGACGCTAAGACCAAGAATTGACTGGAAAGAAATGCTCTATTATAAGCGATCAGCAGTTTCTGTCTGACTGGATGTAATGACGGAGAGCAGCTGTGATTTTTCTGCATACCACCATGAGATATCGCATATTATGCAATATCTCATGGTGGTATTAAATATTATCATATTTAAAATTCTGTTTATTTTCAATTTAGCGATGTAAATACATTCACAGGGAACTTTATTAAGAACAGAACCATGTTATGTCAATAGGGTTGGGTTGTTTTACCTCTGAGCGGCACTTTTTTGCACACCATGGGATAAACGGCCAGGTCACATGGACCCCGAAGGCTCAGAGAAGGTTGGGGGAGGGGACCCACTGGAACAGCTGTTGGGAGATAGATGGTAGCCTCCCGTCAAGGCCATCCAGCGTGTTCTTTAACGTGCACAGGGTATGACTCTCCCGTACACGGGCCACGGCTTAACGTCCCATCCGACGGACGGCGGCCTTTCCAAGCCCATCGGTGTCCTCTACTGACCGTGGGCAGGGGGGGGGGAATTTTACGGAGATAAATCTCAACGCTGACCCAGCTGGGACTCGAACCTGGGAACTACAGATTACGAGCCTGGCGCGCTACCGACTGAGCCACCCCCGCCCCTATGTCAATAGGGAGTCATATTAACAGTTCAGATAAAAAAAACTTGGTAACTTCTATGAGTTCTGTATGAAAAAAGGTAACTGAAAATAAAGATCTGAATCAAATCTAAATCTTATTTTTCAATTATATTTGTTCATTATTTAAAGAGTTCTCGAAGGCGAAATACTTAGGTCTTTCTGCAAAAATCATTCAAACTTGACTGAAAATGACATAAACCCAAACTGAAAAAAAAAAGTAAACACATTTTAGCAAAGTTTAATATGCTCACCGGACAAAAAATACTCAATAGACAAAAAAGACGTAAGAGGGTTGCTTCCTTCGACGGCAACAGAGGGCGTACCAGTAATAAACGCGTCCTACAAATAGTTGTGCCGTGCGCTACTGGGTTCATACAATGACAAGAAGTGGTTGTGTGCCACGCGTGTGTTAGTCGTTCCGTGAAACATGGGTCTGAGTCGCGCCAAAGATGTGAATGAGTGGCAAAAAGGTGTTATTGCGTTTAGCCGAGCCAAAGGGTACAAGAAGTTGTTGCCAAGGTATACAAGAAGTTGTTGCCTTTGCAGGTGTGTCGAAATGTACTGTCCAAAGGGTTTTCCAGCAGTGGCATTCATCGCAGTTGACCACTAATCGTCGCCAGAACTGCGACAGAAAGACTGTGCTCACCAATAAGGATCGCCGCAGTGTGTCACTTGTTAGGGCAAACTGCTTTGCAATGAGGCAAAAATTGCTCCAATCAGTTAATGCAGACTTACAACAAGCTGTTTCCGAACGAACACTCTGGAGGGAACTGCATGCCATGGATTTAGGTTGGGTTGTTTTACCTCTGAGCGGCACTTTTTTGCACACCATGGGATAAACGGCCAGGTCACATGGACCCCGAAGGCTCAGAGAAGGTTGGGAGAGGGGACCCACTGGAACAGCTGTTGGGAGACAGATGGTAGCCTCCCGTCAAGGCCATCCAGCGTGTTCTTTAACGTGCACAGGATATGGCTCTCCCGCACACGGAACCACGGCTTAACGTCCCATCCGACGGGCGGCGGCCTTTCCAAGCCCATCGGTGTCCCCTACTGACCGTGGGAAGGGAGGGGAATTTTGCGGAGATAAATCTCAACGCTGACCCAGCTGGGACTCGAACCTGGGAACTACAGATTACGAGCCTGGCGCGCTACCGACTGAGCCACCCCCGCCCCGCATGCCATGGATATCTGAAGCAGAGTACCGCAGAAGACACCCACGTTAACAGCTCTGCACAAGGCTGCACAGCTACAGTGGGCACGGCGCCACAAAGCCTGTACTGACTCTTGGAAGCGTGTTATCTGGTCGACGAGTCGCATTTTTGCTTGTACTCGAATGATGCGAGGTGACGGGTACGTCGCAAGCCGCATGAAGCCTTCCATGCAAACTGTGTGCAAGGTTCTGTTCAAGCTGGAGGAGGCTCTGTGATGTTCTGCGGGTGTTTCACGTACGAGGAAATGGGTCCTTTGATTGCGGTGATGTCACACTTGAACCAGAAGGAATATATGGAGCTACTGGACGACCACATGTTGCCCTTTGTGCAGCATCTCCACAGTGAACACCAGAAGAATACCCCAGTCTTCCAAGATGACAATTGTCGCGTGCACAGGGCTCGAAGTGTATCGGATTGGCACAACAAATATTCTGAAGCCTTCGAACACCTCGACTAGGCCGCCAAATCCTCGGATTTGAATCCCATAGAAAATTTGTGGAACTATTTGGAGCAACGAGTAAAGTACCGTCCAAACCATCCGGCCAATCTGGCTGAACTACGGCATTTGCTGCTGGATGAGTTGATGAATATTGATGTGCACTACATCCGCACACTGATGGCATCCATGGGTTGTTGGTTGTTTTACCTCTGAGCGGCACTTTTTTGCACACCATGGGCTAAATGGCCAGGTCACATGGACCCCGAAGGCTCAGAGAAGGTTGGGGGAGGGTACCCACTGGAACAGCTGTTGGGAGACAGATGGTAGCCTCCCGTCAAGGCCATCCAGCGTGTTCTTTAACGTGCACAGGGTATGGCTCTCCCGCACAAGGGGCCACGGCTTAACGTCCCATCCGACGGACGGCGGCCTTTCCAAGCCCATCGGTGTCCCCTACTGATCGTGGGCAGGGCGGGGAGTTTTGCGGAGATAAATCTCAACGCTGACCCAGCTGGGACTCGAACCTGGGAACTACAGATTACGAGCCTGGCGCGCTACCGACTGAGCCACCCCCGCCCCCCGAGTGGTTAGCGCGCTTGGCTACTGATCTAAGGGACCTGCGTTCGAGCCCTGGGTAAGGTATGGCTGTTTGTGCCGTTTTTCTGCTGAGGGCCTGCCATCCTCTAAGAACTTCTACTATGGCATATAAACTGACAGGCTTCTGTCAGACCTCTGTGGCAAGCAGCTGCTTGAGGGGACATTTATTTATTTTTATTTATAATTCTTTGAGTAGTGAACAATTATTGTTAAATTTGATGTAATGAAAAATACTGGGTGTTTAAAAAATAGCAATTGAGTGTATGTTTATGCATATGCAGTAAAACTTAGGTTGCTGTTATGGATATACTACAAGAGTTACGCAGTGACATACGTAGAATTTTTTTGTGTTTGTATGGGAAGGAGGGGGGGGGGGCATAAATTCAAATAATATATCAGAAATTTAAAATGAATATCAATCCAAACTGAAAATATATCAGGGGGTAAAATTTGATTATTATAAGTAATAAAAAGCATTGATATTTTAAAATCTGAAGAATTTTTTTATTCATTCTTTATCTTACTAAAACCATATACCTTACTTTAAGGGGCGATCCAGACCTCCATTGAACCCCCCCCCCCTCCCTCATCCCTGCATCCCCGGTACACCACTAGAGTGTGCCCTTAAATTTGAATTCCTAATTGTTTCCTAAACAGTTTTTAGCACTTTTTGAGTTACAACACTTAGTGTATAATCGTTTCGAGAAAAATTTCAGTCCACCGAATCAGGACTTTTTAATATGCACTGAATACTCTTAGAGCACAAGTTAGTCATGAAAGTTTCTACAAGTATTCTTTTTTATTCAATTTTTATTACAAAAATTAATGGTGTTAGATAGAGAGCCATATCTTCAATTTTCGCAACGTTAAGGAAAGTTTTATGAAATATTAAAATTAATGGGCTCAAATTCAAATAACCCCGGCCTTTCCTGAGTGGATGGCAGACTCCCGTAAAGGCCATCAAGCGTGCTCCTTTAACGTGCATAGAGAATGACCCTGCCGAAGATCGAATCTCAGCTAGACTGAGGGATGTTGAAGTCAGAAGATATTGACATTTGAAAACGGGAGAAAGTTTATCAGAAAGTTATACTGAAATTTAGACTGCTTCTGCATTACATGAACATGAATACAGTGATTGGGTTGTTTTACCTCTGAGCGGCACTTTTTTGCACACCATGGGCTAAATGGCCAGGTCACATCGACCCCGAAGGCTCAGAGAAGGTTGGGGGGAGGGGACCCACTGGAACAGCTGTTGGGAGACAGATGGTAGCCTCCCGTCAAGGCCATCCAGCGTGGTTTTTAACGTGCACAGGGTACGGCTCTCTCGCACACGGGGCAACGGCTTAACGTCCCATCCGACGGACGGCGGCCTTTCCAAGCCCAGCGGTGTCCCCTACTGACCGTGGGCAGGGCGGGGAATTTTGCGGAGATAAATCTCAACGCTGACCCAGCTGGGACTCGAACCTGGGAACTACAGATTACGAGCCTGGCGCGCTACCGACTGAGCCACCCCCGCCCCAAGTTATACTGAAATTTAAACTGCTTCTGCATTACATGAACATGAATACAGTGATTGGGTTGTTTTACCTCTGAGCGGCACTTTTTTGCACACCATGGGCTAAATGGCCAGGTCACATCGACCCCGAAGGCTCAGAGAAGGTTGGGGGAGGGGACCCACTGGAACAGCTGTTGGGAGACAGATGGTAGCCTCCCGTCAAGGCCATCCAGCGTGTTTTTTAACGTGCACAGGGTATGGCTCTCCCGCCCACGGGGCCACGGCTTAACGTCCCATGCGACGGACGGCGACCTTTCCAAGCCCAGCGGTGTCCCCTACTGACCGTGGGCAGGGCGGGGAATTTTGCGGAGATAAATCTCAATGCTGACCCAGCTGGGACTCGAACCTGGGAACTACAGATTACGAGCCTGGCGCGCTACCGACTGAGCCACCCCCGCCCCTGAATACAGTGAAACAAGTACTTAGAATATTGAGGATGGAAAAGAAAACCAGCATAAGATTAGCAAAATCTTATAAACACTTGAAACTTAAAAACGTTTTAAGATTAAAGTACATTTTCAATGTTTCTTGCAAACAGGAAAATATTTTTTTCAAACATATATTGAGCCAACTCGCCACTATTTCAAAATCTGAATCTGCCCTCCATGGTTATGGTAACATTCTAAGATTTGAAAATTCGCTGAAAAATAATCCATTGATTTTTTTTATGCAACACTTTATTTAAAATTTAACCTAAACGTTCAATAACGAAATTACATTTAGTGCATTTACATTTATGAGCAAAATAGTGGTGGTTTGTTAGTTCAGCGGTCAGAGTACCTGACATCTGATTAGGAGGCCGCGGGTTACATCCCACTCGGCTAAGACATTTTGGGTCGGGGGTGTCTCAGTCAGTAGCACGCCAGGATCGTAATCTGCTATTCCCAGGTTCGAGTCTCAGCTTGGTCAGCGTTGAGATTTATCTCCGCAAAACCCCCACAGACAGTAGGGGACACCGATGGGCTTCAAAAGGCAGCTGTCCGCCGGATGGGATGTTAAGTCGTGGTCCCGTGTGATTGCCTTGACTTGGGGATGGCCTTGACGGGAGGCTGCCGTCTCCCAATAGCTGTTCCAGTCGGACCCTTCCCCCAACCTTCCTTAAACCTTTGAAGTCTTTGTGACCTGGCCATTTATGAACAAAAAAACTGCTGCTCAGAGGTCAAATAACTCAACCTCCAAGTTCTGTGCCCTCTGTCAGAAAAGGGATACCGTTGCCTTGTAATGGACGCCTCCTTCGGATGAGGCGTTAAGCCGTGGCTCAGTGTGCTAGAGAGAGAGAGACATACCCTGTGAAGGTTAAAAAACACGCTGAATAACTTTGACGAGTCTTCGATCTGCCTCCTACAGCTGTTCAGGGGTTCCATTTCCTCAAACGTCTCTGAGCCCACGGAGTTCGTCCCAGTAGCCATTAGTCCACTGTTTGCAAAAAAAAGTGCTGCTCAGAGCTAAAACAACCCAAGCTATTGCCAAATCCAGTACTGTAACATTTCCCATATTACAATTTCAAAACTCTTTTAGAATCGGAATCTGGTATCCATACCTTCGGTAACACTATAGAATTCGAAAATCCATTCGAAAACGCTCCATTAAACAAGTTGCATGGACGAACCAAAAATATATTTAAATATAGCTTTGGGAAATATTTTAGGTATCTGATGTGTGTGGTAATCATTCACTATACTTCATTTATATTCATATTCGCGAAAGGCTTAACCACTATGAGAAAAATTTTCAGTTATGCTTATTATTCTATAGAATTACATTTCAAATAGCTTAATCATACTTTAAAATACAATATAAGCAAATTTATGGAATTTCATTTTTCACACTTTGGCCTTTATTTGGAAGTGAAATATAAATATCAAAGCTTTCTTTTACACAGTGTTTTTATTTTGATTAAGGCCTCTCATTAATTGAATCCGATTTTTGAGAGAGATGGGTCGGGTTGCCTTACCTCTGAGTGGCACTTTTTGAACACACTGGTTTAAATGGCCAGGTCACAAGAACCCCGAGGGGTCAGAGAAGGTCCCTATTCACATCTGACTCACTAGACCAGTGATTCTCAATCTTTTATGCTTCACGTATCCCCTGGAAACGTGCATGTAACTGGCGTACCCCTTGTATAGATAGATAAAACTATAGTTATAGTATAATAATGGGAATAAAATACTGACTTTGTTATTAGATCTAGCGACTTTTGAGCTCTCACGGCGTACCCCACGCTGAGAACCCCTACACTAGACAGTTGGTAGGAGACCTAAGGTAGCCTTCCCCATCAGGGCCATCCAGTGTGTTATTCAACAGCACAGTAGTTAACTTCTCTCCTGCACCCGGAGCCACGGCTTAAAGTCTCATCCGGCGAATAGCGACCTTTCCAAACCATGGGTGTCCCATACTGATCGAGGGCAGAACAGGTAATTTTGAGGAGATAAATCTCAACCCTGGCCAAGGTGGGACTCCAACTTCGGAACTACAGATTGCGAGAACTGGAGTTTACCAACTGAGCCATCCGCGTCCCGTTTCCTGGCAGCCCAAAATGACAAAAATACACATACGTGGCTTATCATTTGAAAAACAATATACCCAATTTATTCCGTAAATAAATACACCCTCAAGCAGCTGCTTGCCACAGAGGTGTGACAGGAGCCTATCAGTTTATATGCCATAGTAGAAGGTCTGTGAAGATGGCAGGACCTCAGCAGAAAAACAACACAAACATCCATACCTTACTGGGGCTCGAACCCAGGTCCCTTTGATCAGAAGCCAAGCGTGCTATCCACTCGTCCACGCGAAAAAAACAACAACATAACCTTTAAAATTGCAAATTATACAAGAAAGATGAAAATTGGAACTAAAACCATTTTGTTGCGATGGCTAAAAAATAGACCCAACGTTCACCTTGGGAGCAGATCAATTCAAAATATTTAAACAACGTAATGTTTTCTTTTCGGGAAACTTTATAGTATGTACATATATTTTACGATTTGTTTCAAGTATTAGAGTGTACTTGAAAATGGCCTCAAGCGTCAAGATGTAAGTGAGTGGGTAAAACCTCAGCTTTAATACCAGTTAATGGGTCTACTGCAAATACGTTAAGGCTAATGTATTAAATCCAGTTACTGTCCAAGTTAGAAGAAACAATATTCGCATTTTCCGATAGCACGCAAGCAAACAAGACCCTCGAAAAGGCTATAAACTCTTCTGTGAAAATGGAGATAGATTTTGGCATCATTTGGTTTCTGGTGCATTAGTGGATTGTTATTCATTTTTCGTTTCCCGAAAAGAGTTTAAAATCATGAAGAGAATTCCGAGTTCGCCTATTATTTAACAGAAAAACACTACGTACGTTAGAGTTGTGGGTTGGGTTGTTTTACCTCTGAGCGGCACTTTTTTGCACACCATGGGCTAAATGGCCAGGTCACATGGACCCCGAAGGCTCAGAGAAGTTTGGGAGAGGGGACCCACTGGAACAGCTGTTGGGAGACAGATGGTAGCCTCCCGTCAAGGCCATCCAGCGTGTTCTTTAACGTGCACAGGGTATGGCTCTCCCGCACACGGGGCCACGGCTTAACGTCCCATCCGACGGACGGCGGCCTTTCCAAGCCCATCGGTGTCCCCTACTGACCGTGGGCAGGGCGGGAAATTTTTGCGGAGGTAAATCTCAACGCTGACCTAGCTGGGACTCGAACCTGCGAACTACAGATTACGAGCCTGGCGCGCTACCGACTGAGCCAACCCCGCCCCACGTATGTTAGAGATGGAGCTTTCAAATCTAATAGAGGTGGTGTTGGATCACCGACCTGATGATGTTCCCAATTTTAAATTCGTTTCGCATCACCTTCGGTAAGAAATGGAACACTTGATGGTCTTGAAAAACCCGTCAGATGTGAATTACGCCGTGGCCCATGTGCATGATAGGTTGTTTTACCTCTCAATGGCACTTTTTTGCACATAAAGGGCTAAATGTCTAGATCACAAGGATCCCGAAAGTTCAGAGAGGTTGGGGGGGACCCACTGAACAGCTGTTAGGAGACAGATGGTAGCCACCGTTCAAAACCATATTTTAACGAGCACAGGGGAATGGCACGTGTGTGTGTGGAGAGCCATACGCTCTCCCACACACGGGTCAAGGCTTAACGTCCCATCGTCCCATCACGGAATTTCCAAACCCATCGATGTCCCCTACTGACCGAGGGCAGGCGCGGAGTTTTGGGGAGATAAATCTCAGTGTTTGCCCAGCTGGGACCCAAACCCGGGAACTGCAGATTACGACTCTGGCGCGCTACCAACTGAGTACCCCTACAAAGTGGGGGCGGGGATGGCTCAGTCGGTAGCGCGCCAGGCTCGTAATCTGCAGTTCCCAGGTTCGAGTGCCAGCTGGGTCAGCGTTAAGATTTATCTCTGCAAAACTCTCCGCCCTGACCACGGTCAGCAGGGGACACCATGGGCTTGAGAAGGCCGCCATCCATGAGATGGGACGTTAAGCCGTGGTTCCGTGTGCGGGAAAGCCATACCCTGTGCACGTTAAAGAACACGCTGAATGGCCTTGACGGGAGGCTACCATCTGTCTCCCAACAGCTGTTCCAGTGGGTTCCCTCCCCCAACCATCTCTGAGCCTTCGGGGTCCTTGTGACCTGGCCATTTAGCCCATGGTGTGCAAAAAAGTGCCGCTCAGAGGTAAAACAACCCAACCTACAAAGTGCCTGAAATCTTTAACAAGCCAGTAAGAGAAACCCTTTATCTAAATATTTTTAGTGAGATTATGTTAAAAATGATTTAAACAAAGTACCTTAATCTGTAATCCTGAGAATTGGTGAGTTTGCATAATTTTTGAGTACCATGTTCATTTCTCTATCTGCATAATTTGCTTTAAATTTTTGTTCTTAGTTTCATCATTAAGCATCTCGAATAATTCTATTACAAGAGATACTGCCGTAATTTTGTATGTATGATACAAAGGCTTATCGATATTTCCTGCAGGTAAGCTATTAGCTTTGAGGATGCAATAAAAAAAAATATCTGTTTGTATCTCTCAGATGGTGATGATAATGAATAAATATCTAAAAAAAAATGTTTTCTCCCGTCATAGATTCATCCCGACTGGTTTAACTCCCTTTACACTGAACTTTGGGTTGTTTTACCTCTGAGCGCCACTTTTTTGCACACCATGGGCTAAATGGCCAGGTCACATGGACCCCGAAGGCTCAGAGAAGGTTGGGGGAGGGGACCCATTGGAACAGCTGTTGGGAGACAGATGGTAGCCTCCCGTCAAGGCCATCCAGCGTGTTCTTTAACGTGCACAGGGTATAGCTCTCCCGCACACGGGCCCACGGCTTAACGTGCCATCCGACGGACGGCGGCCTTTCCAAGCCCATCGGTGTCCCCTACTGACCGTGGGCAGGGCGGGGAATTTGGCGGAGATTAATCTCAACGCTGACCCAGCTGGGACTCGAACCTGGGAACTACAGATTACGAGTCTGGCGCGCTACCGACTGAGCACCCCCGCCCCTTACACTGAACTAAAAAAGAAAATAATATAAGAAAACTCTACCACTAAGACATCCAATAAATATAAAGAAATACAATATATGAAAAAGAGCAACAAGAAAATGGAAGAAATCCAAAAACGTGCACAAATGAAGTGAAAGAAAAATAGTAATATCAGCAAAACACTAAAAATAGCCAGGCCAGCATCTCTCTGCCAGCATCCACAAAACGCCCTGCAACTATCCCCTAAAACTGAAAGGCGTAGGGGACCACTATCTGATAGCAAAGGCTTGCGCAAGCTCGCGTTATTTCACTGGCCCGCCATTTAATGAGAGCCCAGCACACCAGAGCCGCAAGGTTTAATGGCCGGGGAGGCGTACCAGACCATCCCCACCACTCGGGAATCCTCCCCCAGAGAAAATAGGGGAGAGGAGGAAGAGGAGGGAGGGGATGACTCATCCTGCATCAGCTCTCAACTACAGAGGAACGATGTAATAGAAGAACAAGTGCGAATTCCACCTCGTCTTGGAATAAATGGAATAGCATTCCGAAAAACACATGAAAGCAGGAATCCTTTTTTTTTTCTTAAGGATGTTTCGTTAGGAGGTCACCATTTAAATAATCAAGAAAGTATAGAAATCAATTTTTGGTCAGTTTTAATGATGGTTTTGTTTTGAGATGCATTGATGATAACTGGGAAGACTATGAGACTGCGCAGTTGACGCTTTGAGAGTTGTGATGACTCACAATACTTGCAGCATTAAGTAAAGCATGATGATGGTATGAACTCTTCCTTTCTCCCATAATCTTAAGTTCCCGGTTCCAATCCCAATGGTATCAGCATTGAGATTTATCTCCGCTAACCCCCCTCTTACCCTAGGTGTTGGGTTGTTTTACCTCTGAGCTGCACTTTTTTGCACACCATGGGCTAAATGACCAGGTCACAAGGACCCCGAAGACTTAGAGAAGGTTGGGGGAAGTAACCCACTGGAACAGCTGTTGGGAGACTGATGGTAGCCTCCCGTCAAGGCCATCCAGCCTGTTCTTTAACGTGCACAGGGTATGGCTGTCCCGCACACGGTCAGAGACCTTCGAGGTCACAAGGACCCCGAAGGCTTAGAGAAGGTTGGGGAAGTAACCCACTGGAACAGCTGTTGGGAGACTGATGAGGACTGACCGTCGGTAGGGACGTTTTACGTAGTCCATGTGCATGATGGAAAAACCCCCCTTCTCCCGATTATGGATGGTCTTGACTGGTGACTACCATCTGTCTCCTAACAGTTGTCCAGTGGGTCTCCTCCTTCCCATAACACTCTATGAGGCCCTGGTGTGATTGTGACCTGGCCATTTAGCCCATTGTGTGAAAAAGAAGCGCAGATCAGAGGCTCAGCCTAAAACTTCCCATTATGATTAAGTAATATGCGGCCAATCGTCACATTGGTTGCCAAATAAAATACTAATCTAAATCCTTGGCTTTTTGTCAGTAACGTTTCTTCGATGTTAAATTCCTCTAATGTATCATAGAGGGAAAAATTCTTGTTATGACAGACATCAGTTTTTCGGTTTTTCAGGTTGACTTAAAAAGAAGCGTGGAAGATGGAGTGTGGTTTGATTTAATTGTCTTAGAAGCAAGATCTGTTAAGGAGGAAAAATAATTAGATCCACTCAGCAAACATTTTTAGTTGAAGTAGATATCCTTCTACCAACTCCGAGTCTTTGAGATGCCCGTATTTCCCCCATTTAAGCCCAGCTGAGTCAGCGTTGAGATTTATCTCCGCAAAATTCCCCGCCCTGCCCACGGTCTGTAGGGGACACCGATGGGCTTGCAAAGGCTGCCGTCCGTCGGATGGGACGTTAAGCTGTGGTCCCGTGTGTTGGAGAGCCATACTTTGTGCACGTTAAAGAACACGCTGGATGGCCTTGATGGGAGGCTACCATCTGTCTCCCAACAGCTGTCCTGTGGGTCCCCTCTCCAAACCTTCTCTGAGCCTGCGAGGTCCATGTGACCCATTTGGAAAACGAGCCTGGCGCGCTACCGACTGAGCCACCCCCACCCCTGGGCTTGGAAAGAATGTCGCCCGTCGGAGAGGACATTAAGCCATGGATCCCTATGCAGAAGAGCCCCACTCTGTGAAAGTTAAAGAACACACTGGATGGTCCTCATGGGATTCTTCTGTCTTCTAACAGCTGTACAGCGGATCTCCTATCCACCAATCTTTTCAGAGCCTTAGTCCTTGTGACCTGGACATTTAGCCCACTGTGCAAAAAAAGCCCGGCTCCGAGATAAAACAACACAACCCATAATCCTCAGAATCGAATCTTCCCATTCTTCTTCCACGGCGAACGTACTATCGTTTAGGCTGCTCATCATTGATCGATCTTTAAAGAAATCTAATCCTCAAATAGAACTATGACGAAGCCCACTATTTACAAATCGATGCTCTGATCCCAGTAGTAAACAAAAAAAGAAGGAAAATTGGCGACCTCAGTCACATTACGATTCATTACGGTGATGAAGTGATTTTGCGACGTGGGACAAATTTATAGCCTCTGCTTTACTATTTATTTAAGCAACTAAAATCAGACATCTCTGACAGCTGAACTTGAGAAATGGCTTTCATAAACGACTCAGGGAACCTTAAACGTAAACAAAAGACATTTGTAACTTGGGGAAAACAAACGGCATGGACGGAGAACGATTTTAATTAAAGTTGCATTTTCTTAATGCATATGTTAAGTTGTGATGAATGAGGTTTGCAGCTTCAGTTGGCCACGACGGAAGTGCAAATATTAGACTTTTTCGTCTTCAGCCTCCGCTAAACATCGAAGCAAACAACGACTCACGTGAAAAGGCTAAGCTTTGTTATCGCGAGTCCAGCAAAGTAGAAAGGCAAACAGTTCCACGTCGGAGTTTCTCCTTTTGACTGCGTAAAGTTTTCAGTTCTGAGAACCTCTCTAACGTAATTGCTTGAACTCCAGCATCCATCTTATCATCGGAAGGGAACCTCTGGTGAAAACCTCAAACGGTCTGAAGTAGGAGAAGGAATGCTTAACTATCCATTACCCACATAAGGTGATTCCCATTGGCCATTGCTGGGCAACGGGTTGTTGTTTGGGTTGGGTTGTTTTACATCTGAGCGGCACTTTTTTGCACACCATGGGCTAAATGGCCAGGTCACATGGACCCCAAAGGCTCAGAGAAGATTGGGGGAGAGGACCCACTGGAACAGCTATTGGGAGACAGATGGTAGCCTCCCGTCAAGGCCATCCAGCGTGTTCTTTAACGTGCACAGGGTATGGCTCTCCCGCACACGGGGTCACGGCTTAACGTCCCATCCGACGGGCGGCGGCCTTTCCAAGTCCATCGGTGTCTCCTACTGATCGTGGGCAGGGCGGGAATTTTGCGAATTTTGGGTTGTTTCACCTCTGAGCGGCACTTTTTTGCACACCATGGGCTAAATGGCCAGGTCACATGGACCCCGAAGGCTCAGAGAAGGTTGGGGGAGGGGACCCACTGGAACAGCTGTTGGGAGACAGATGGTAGCCTCCCGTCAAGGCCATCCAGCGTGTTCTTTAACGTGCACAGGATATGGCTCTCCCGCACACGGGGTCACGGCTTAACGTCCCATTCGACGGACGGCGGCCTTTCCAAGCCCATCGGTGTCCCCTACTGACCTTGGGCAGGGCGGGGAATTTTGCGGAGATAAATCTCAACGCTGACCCAGCTGGGACTGGAACCTGGGAACTACAGATTACGAGCCTGGCGCGCTACCGACTGAGCCACCCCCGCCCTGGGCAACGGGAGCGTCCACTGAATGCAGGGAGTGTATCATCAGTCCGAGAAATAAAAATTGCTCTCGAGTATGATATTTGAGACAGTTGTTGTCGGAGACTCAGACGGATACGCTCAGCGCGTGCTCTTCAGTTCACGGGGGCGGCTCAGTTGGTAGCACGCCAGGCTCGTAATCTGCAGTTCCCAGGTTCGAGTCACAGCTGGGCTAGCGTTGAGATTTATCTCCGCAAAACTCCCCGCCCTGCCCACGGTCAGTAGAGGACACCAATGGGTTTGGAAAGAGTGTTGTCCGTCAGATGGGACGTTAAGCAGTGGCCCCGTGTGCCATACCCTGTGCACGTTAAAGAACACGCTGAATGGCCTTGACGGGAGACTACCATTTGTCTCCTAACAGCTGTTCCAGTGGGTCCCCTCCCCCAACCTTCTTTGAGCCTTCGGGGTCCTTGTAGCCTGGCCATTTAGCGCATGGTGCGCGAAAAAGTGTCGCTCAGAGGCAAAACAATCCAACCCCAAACGAAGCGCATTATTAACTATTAATAGTTCATTCTCTCTATCAAAACGTTTCACAAAATTACAAAAAAAAAAGACGATAGTGTTTACATAGAGAAGTTTGAAAGACAGATAGACCCTTGTCCATCTTATTGCATGTCTTTCAAACCTTTCTCATAATTCGTTACAATTACAAATCACGATTTATTTTTAACCCAGCCTATATAATTAGCCTTATCCTTGGGGAGTAATTACTTCCATTAACTACTGGAATGAATCAAGCGGAACTATGAAAGCAGTCGTAAAGTGAAATGGAAGAAAAATATTAACAACGCAATCGAATTCAAGGCGTAACGATAATGACGTTTGCAAAATTAATCACTTCGTTTTAGCACTTCATTACGGAGCGAGGATTCAAACAAAGACAAAACACTCCATGCTGCCGTTGTTCCTTATAATATTTGTTATTAAATTAGACACCAGTTTATTAATTAGTTATTAGTATTGGCAGCATTTCAGTCTGCCTCGACCACTTGCGCCATCTAGGGACTACGCAGAGAAATAAAATATTTTTAATGCAGTCTGCGTTCACTTATTATAGCTAGAATAAAAAATTTAAGCTTTTAAAAATAGAAACAAAACATTTATAAATACAAACTGGTTGTAAAAGATTGTTGTAGGCTTTTAATTTTTACTATCACTATTGCTTTTGAAGTGAAATTGCATTTGTTTAAAAGACATAAATAATCAGCTTGGAGAGGGGATCTAAGGGACCTGGTTCGAGCCTCTAAGGGACCTGGATTCGGAACTCCTGAAAGGCAATTTCTTTTTCGAAAATTCAAGTCAATTTTAATTTTCTGTATGATATTATTTCGAACTTGATATTCTTTATTAATTTCCATTGCTATATTACCGAAATATACATCAATAAATAACTCCAGTGAATTTACTTTCATTATAAGACATTATATTTCATGACAAGCGATTGTTTTCTCCTCCAGAAAAAGATTTTTTTGTCCTCAATCGATTTTGCCGCTCCCAAACGATTCAATTTTCCGCAACCTCCTCAAAAATTTTAATTTTTGCCGCCAACAGATGATTTGAATTTCTGTCGCCTCCCGAATTCGATTTTTGCCGCTCCCAATTTCGATGTTTTACCACACACCAAACGATTTTTTTGCCGCCCCAAATAAACTTTCTTCTTCGAGCGAATTATTTTTTTGCTACTGTAAAGTTGGGTTGTTTTACCTACACCCATACTCTGAGCGGCACATTTTTGCACACCATGGACTAAATGGCCAGGTCACATGGACCCCGAAGGCTCAGAGAAGGTTGGGGGAGGGGACCCACTGGAACAGCTGTTGGGAGACAGATGGTAGCCTCCCGTCAAGGCGATCCAGCGTGTTCTTTAACGTGCGCAGGGTATGGCTCTCCCACACACGGGGCCACGGCTTAACGTCCCATCCGACGGACGACGGCCTTTCCAAGCCCATCGGTGTCCCCTACTGACCGTGGGCAGGGCGAGGAATTTTGCGGAGATAAATCTCAACGCTGACCCAGCTGGGACTCGAATCTGGGAACTACAGATTACGAGCCTGGGGCGCTACCGACTGAGCCACCATCCCCGCCCCATCGCCTCCCGAATGATTAGATTTTTGCCGCTCCCAATTTCGATGTTTTACCACACACCAAACGATTTTTTTGTCGCCCCAAATAACTTTTTTATCGCTTCGAGCGAATTTATTTTTTTCCTACTGTAAAGACCTCATCCTACTTCAGATTCACGGCAATTTAGTCTTTAACTAAGTATAGGGCAAGTCAGTTACTCATTGAAATGATGTTCTAAAATGCATCTAAATGATGTTTTCGGGCGGAAAATTAAGAAAAATAGTTGAGCACTTTTTTTTAATACCCAAAATGCGTAGCTGGTAAAAACTCGCTACCCACAAGCGACAATTGTGATACGTACGCGATCAGATATGTCGCTGGTAAAAACTCGCTACCCGCGAGCGACAATTGTGATACTTACGCGATCAGATATGTCGCTGGTAAAAACTCGCTACCCCCAAGCGACAATTGTGATACTTACGCGATCAGATATGTCGCTGGTAAAAACTCGCTACCCACAAGCGACAATTGTGATGCTTACGCGATCAGATATGTCGCTGGTAAAAACTCGCTACCCCCAAGCGACAATTGTGATACTTACGCGATCAGATATGTCGCTGGTAAAAACTCGCTACCCCCAAGCGACAATTGTGATACTTACGCGATCAGATATGTCGCTGGTAAAAACTCGTTACCCCCAAGCGACAATTGTGATGCTTACGCGATCAGATATGTCGCTGGTAAAAACTCGCTACCCCCAAGCGACAATTGTGATGCTTACGCGATCAGATATGTCGCTGGTAAAAACTCGCTACCCCCAAGCGACAATTGTGATACTTACGCGATCAGATATGTCGCTGGTAAAAACTCGCTACCCCCAAGCGACAATTGTGATACTTACGCGATCAGATATGTCGCTGGTAAAAACTCGCTACCCCCAAACGACAATTGTGATGCTTACGCGATCAGATATGTCGCTGGTAAAAACTCGCTACCCCCAAGCGACAATTGTGATGCTTACGCGATCAGATATCTACTTGTCTTATGTTCAGCTTAAAAAAAATACGCGAATTTCAACCTCAATAAACCCTCAATGGAATGAGTATTATTGATGGCAATTTCATTAACAATAGTTTATTCTTTTCCGTTTCGAATTGGTTTATATACATAACTATGGCGAATAAACTTTGTTTAGAAAACAAAGGCTGCGAAGCATTAGCAAAAAGATACACAGAACAACAATTACCAAAACAGTTAAAATCAAATATTGACTCTCCCTGGAATGGCAACAGTAACTGTCTTTCTTGCATCGCCTGTAAATCCTACACAATAAGACGCAATGCATGTTGTTGATGTTCGTTTGCGTGAATTCAATGCTCAGCTCGATTAATCAAAAATTATGTTTGTTTCAACAACAACAACTTCCTTAACTATTAGTCAATTAACTAATAGTTAAGGAGAAAATTCGTTGCTATGATAAGAGATAGAATCACCACAAAAGTAGGCTCGTAATCTGTATTTCCCAGGTTCGAGTCCCAGCTGGGTCAGCGTTGAGATTCATCTCCGCGAAATTCCCCGCCCTGCCCGCGGTCAGTAGGGGACACCGATGGGCTTGGAAAGCCGCCGTCCGTCGGATGGGACGTTAAGCCGTGGCCCCGTGTACGACCCTGTGCACGTTAAAGAACACGCTGGATGGCAGACCATCTTCTCCCAACAGCTGTTCCAGTGGGTCCCCTCCCCCAACCTTCTCTGAGCCTTCGGGGTCCATGTGACCTGGCCATTTAGCCCATGGTGTGCAAAAAAGTGCCGCTCTGAGGTAAAACAACCTAACCCAACCACAAGAGTACCTGAAAATATTATTTGCAGTTTATAGCAAAAAACATTTAATGATGCGCTTGCATTAGGAGTAATTTTGTTCCAATCCATTTAAACAACTTGTAATCGGGTTGTTTTTTCGGTTTACTTCTGAGCGGCACTTTTTTGCACATCATGGACTAAATAGCCAGGTCACATGGACCCCAAAGGCTCAGAGAAGGTTGGGGGAGGGGACCCATTGGAACAGCTGTTGGAAGACAAATGGTAGCCTCCCGTCAAGGCCATCAGCGTGTTCTTTAACGTGCACAGGGTATGGCTCTCCCGCACACGGAGCCACGGCTTAACGTTACATCCGACGGACGGTGGCCTTTACCAAGCCCATCGGTGTCCCCTACTGACCGTGGGCAGGGCGGAGAAATTTGCGGAGACTTGTAATCGGGGAAAATATTGTGATTATTCCACCTTAAGGTATTTAAGAAAACAGTACAGTAATAAAAAGGCAATATTACGTATAATACATTTCACACACAAAAAAGAACTTTATATATATATACATTATTATTTTTATTAGATACTATTGGGTTGTTTTACCTCTGAGAGGTGGTTTTGTACACCTTTTCAAGCTCATCGATGTACAGTCGCTCAAAAAAATATTCGAACACTATGGTTGATTAGCCGTCCCATGGCCGAGTGGTTAGCGCGCTTGGCTACTGATCTAAGGGACCTGGGTTCGAGTCCCGGATAAGGTATGGATGTATGTGTCGTTTTTCTGCTGAGATCCTGCCATCCTCTCAGACCTACTATGGCATATAAACTGACAGGCTCCTGTCAGACCTCTGTGGCAAGCAGCTGCTTGAGGAGGTATTTATTTTGAGCCGTCCCGTGGCCGAGTGGTTAGCGTGCTTGGCTATTGATCTAAGGGACCTGGGTTCGAGCCCCGGATAAGGTATGGATGTATGTGTCGTTTTTCTGCTGAGATCCTGCCATCCTCTCAGACCTACTATGGCATATAAACTGCAGGCTCCTGTCAGACCTCTGTGGCAAGCAGCTGCTTGAGGGGGGGGGGTGGTATTTATTTATTTTTTTTTATTATGGTTGATTACAGAATTCAGAAAAAATATCTGGTAACCATAGTGTTCGGATATTTTTTTGAGCGACTGTACCCTAATGACCACGGGCAGGGAATTTTGCGGAGAGAAATCTCAAAGCTGGCCCAGGCGCGACTCAAACCCGGGGACTGCAGATTACGAGAATGTTCCGCTACCGACTAGCCAACCCCTCTCCCCCCTACATCAGATAGGATAGTGTAAAAATATTACTTTTAAATGTCAAATACTTATTGATCTATCTGCATATAAATAATAATAAATAATAATAAATACCCCCTCAAGCAGCTGCTTGCCTCAGAGGTCTCACAGGAGCCTGTCAGTTTAGTCATGCTAATTTATAACTTGTCTACTCACTTTCTATTCTAAGAAGTAATCCATGGATTAGGACTCCCAGATTCCAAGGTAATGGGAAAGAACCTTTTGTCAATTGAAACGCACGTTATTTCATATTTCGATTTTTTTTGTGAATACTTTAAGTGGTAAAAACTTAGTGCTCGTATATACCGTAAAAACTGAATGTAAATGATATCCAACTTGTAATCTGAGAAAAAATGTGAAGACAGTAAGTGCCGAGCGATATTTTTTGTAAATTAATTACAACTGAATCTTGATTGTTAGTTGATTTTCTCTATAATTTTCCCTTTCAAATATTGACCTTCAATACTTGCCGTACGTAGATTGTTGTTTTAAAATTATTTTATACTCAATTAATATAAATGGATATAATGGTGAGATTTTATAAATGATATATTTTTAAAATTTTATTTTTAGACATTCTTTTCATATGTTTATACATTCAGTGAAGGAAAATATCTTTCCTTGCCACCTGATGGCGCCACGAGGCAAGCTGTCACTTTTAAATTACAAGCTGTTACTTTTAAATTACATACTCAAACTCAAATCAGTATTACTTCTCAGTACATGACGAGTGACATTTTATTACAAGCAATAATGAACTAAATATAATCACTTACATTGCTGTTTTAGTATTTAAATGTTACAAGCTTTTAAATACCAAATCATAAACTTAAATTTTCATTTGCAGGGTCTTCATCTTCGTCTAAATGAGATCCTATTCTCCATACTCCCTTGATATCACAATCTTTTGAGATCCTATTCTCCATACTCCCTTGATATCACAATCTTTTTTTTTATCGTTGTGTAGTTTGTTACCATGATTATCAGAGAATGTATTGCTTGAAGTCACACAAAATGACATCGGGGGCCGTGTGTTTCAAAACCTTGTACTATACATTCATTAGGCGATTTTAAGTTAAAAATAGTTTAAAATGAATGCAATTTTACTTTAAAAAATGGAGTTGGCGTAGTGGGTAGTGCGCCAGGCTCGTAATCTGAAGCCCCCAAGTTTCAGTCCTACCTGCACCAGAGTTGAGATTTACATCAACACCCCTCCCCCCCTACCCCCACCACCGCCTCCCGACCTCGATCTGAAAGGGGGCATCATAATTCCAAATCTATTTAAATTTTGATTTCAAACAATATTCGTTCAGTATTTAAAGAGTTATGAAAGCTATACTATACTGCTCACAAAAATTAGGGGATATATTATCGCGTCATATTCATTTTGAAATATCCCCTAATTTTTGTGAGCAATATATTTCTAAATAGTAATGCGTCATAAGAATTAACTTCAGAAATTAACGTATGATTATTTCAATATTAGACGAGTATGAATGATTTTTTAATAAAACAAGATAATTTTTTGTTAAATACTCTAGCTTCCATATCGCTTTAAATACCGCTCAATAAGTGTCGAAAATCGAGATTTAAATATAATCGATTATGATTTTTAATTTATCTTCAGTCAGAATTTTCCATTTAATGCATATTTTAGAAGTTGTAGAGCTTCGAATTTTTATTTCCATTGATATAGCATGGAAAGTTTCAAATATTTTGGTAGGAAAGTGGTTATATTTCATTTCTTGTTTTGTTATTAATTTTACATTAATGAACTAAAAAGTTCTAATTCATCAATGAGATGTTTAGTTTGAGTTGTTTTATCTCTGAGCGACAATTTTTTGGAACACAAGGAGCTCACTGGCCAGGTCACGTGGACATCCAAGGGCTCAGAAAAGGTTATGGGAAGGAGAATCCACTGCACAGCTGTTAGGATACAGATCAAAGAAAGCCATCCAGAGTGATCTTTAACATGCATTCCTGCACTTGGGGAAATGCCTTAATGCTACAACGGAGAAGATGGGTTGTTTCATCTCTGAGGGACACTTTTTTTTTTTGCACAAATGGGGTAAATGGACAATCACAAAAGGGCTAAATGGTCATTCACAAGGTTGGGTTGTTTCACTTCTGAGCGGCACTTTTTTGCACACCATGGGCTAAATGGCCAGGTCACATGGACCCCGAAGGCTCAGAGAAGGTTGGGGGAGGGGACCCACTGGAACAGCTGTTGGGAGACAGATGGTAGCCTCCCGTCAAGTCCATCCAGTGTGTTCTTTAACGTGCACAGGGTATGGCTCTCTCCCGTACACGGTGCCACGGCTTAACGTCCCATCCGACGGACGGCGGCATTTCCAAGCCCATCGGTGTCCCCTATTGACCGTGGGCAGGGCGGGAAAAATTCACAAGGACTCAAAGGCTAAGAAAAGGTTAGGGAAGATGATTCACAGAAAAGCAGTTAGGTGGTAGATGGAAGTCTCCCGTCAAGGCCATCAACTGTTCTTTAGTGGGCACAGTGTCACTCTTGCACACGGGGTCATGGCTTAACATCCTATCCGATGAAAGTAACTTTTCCTCGGCACATCGGTGCCTTATTATAGTCAGGAAATAGTTCTCTAATCACAATGTTCGGTGCAACTAATCTGTGATCATTCGTAAGTGTTCCTTGATTCTCTGTTTTGGCAGTCTTCGAACTTATTTTTTACATACAGAGTCCTGGAATAAGGTCTTTTACTGTAACTGGATTTAACAATTATTCATGTGTTTTGTAAGGACGATAATGAGAATCCATGTACAAAATTTAATGTTTGTAGGATTGAAAGTGTCTGAGATAGAAAAAGATTTTAGTGGTTTGAGATTGGATTGTTTTACCTGTGAGCGGCACTTTTTTGCACACCATGGGCTAAATGGCCAGGCCACAAGGACCCCGCAAGGCTCAGAGAAGGTTGGGGAAGGGGACCCACTGGAACAGCTGTTGGGAGACAGATGGTAGCCTCCCGTCAAGGCCATTAAGCGTGTTCTTTAACGTGCACAGGGTATGTCTCTCCCGCACAAAGGGCCACGGCTTAACGTCCCATCCGACGGATGGCGGCCTTTTCAAGCCCATCGGTGTCCCCTACTGACCGTGGGCAGGGCGGGGAAATTTTGCGGAGATAAATCTCAACGCTGACCCAGCTGGGACTCGAACCTGGGAACTACAGATTACGAGACTGGCGCGCTAACCGACTGAGCCACCCCCACCCATTTTAGTGCTTTGATACTAAATCTATCAAAGTATTACACTCTAGCGAAACAGTTAGACGTATATTTAATGCAAAATACTTTTACTCGGTATTTGCGCCTGAAATATTTAAACGTTTATTTAACAATTGTGAATGTAAAAAGCAGCATGTATCTTTGGTATTCTAAATATATCCTTCTATCATCATTAATCATTTCCCTGAAAAAAAATAAATAAAATGATATAGACATTAAACGATATTTTTTCCTTTAACGACAGGAATTCTCCTACTCCAAACCGATCTTCTGAGTCCATTACCAAAATGCACTTAGCACTTTTCTGAGTCTAAAAGTAATCTGAATACATTACTAGCTAAGCTCCACCCATATATAACACGACAAAACGGCTGTCTGTTCGATAGGAACCGAGCAATTCCAACTGATCAAGCAAATTTGGGTGGAGGAATTGAGAAAGCGAGAATGCAAAAAAGAGGCCTGACTAATAAATAGTACGACGAATACGCATCCAGTGTGTGCACGAGATGATCTACAACCCCTGTGGTACACGACACAAAAGATCTCAATGCAAGTGTGGAACCTCCGCATCTATCGACTTAAGCACATCTCTCCTGATGGTGGATATCGGGAGGAATGAAGCCGATTGGTTTTTATCCATTTGCACCGCCCGCGCGCATTGATTTGTCGGGAGGAAAGCCACACAAGAGAGAGCGCTCGGGAGAGCGAGCCTTAGACCCCAATGCGAAAAGTCATTTTAATCTGACAGCGCTCGAAGCGATCTACACATCCGATAGTGGATGAATTGGCCTGTCTTTTTAGTTGGCTGCCGATTGTGTCGTTAATGGGACGGTGGGAGAGGGGGGGGGGAAGTTGCAGCTCGTGCAAATCGAATGGTCGGCGTCTCTTTTGTCGGCATTATGTCTCTCCATGAGGAGAGAGGAAGGTGTGCTGAAGCCCATTCAAGTTTTTTGGTGCGAGAGAGATTAAAGTTGAACTTTCAATAAAATGACATGCCGTTAAAACCAGTTTTATTCAGAGATTAAAATACATATATTCAGTTTTTTCCTCCTTTAGTCGGGTCATTTTTGATGAATGAAAGGCTTATCACTTGATGGAATTATAAAGTGTATTTGATAAATTTTCGGAATGGTCCATTTCGAAAAGGATACGATATCGTTACAATTTATTACAGCTAGAAGTTGTTTTTCTTTCAAAACATTAATAACATTTTAGCACGTTACTACGAATAATAAAAGAGGTTTAATTTCTATAATACTAATAACTTTTTAGCATGTCGAAAAAAAAAGATTACTTCATATGCCATTTTCAGCATTTTCACAGAAGCCACACATTTCAGCATGTTACTATGAGGATTAATTTATATAACATTTAGCGCGCACTGATAGATAATATCAATTGGTGTAGTTCTTCGAATGTTATTAACAAAATAGGATTGGTACTTTTTTACCAAGCTACTGATAAAGAGGTACAGTCAATCAAAAAAAGTATCCGAACACTATGGTTGGTTACAGAATTCAGAAAAAATATCTGGCAGAGATTTTTTTTAGAAATTAGTGATTTGGCAACCTTCGTTGTCACGTAATTACAGAATTCAGGAAAAATATCTGGAGCGTGTACAGCAACTGCACACGCTCAATATTTCCGTGAGTGAGTCCACATGATCTAGTATCAAAATAATATGATCACCTACAGTCGCTCAAAAAAGTATCCGAACACTATGGTGGATTACAGAATTCAGAAAAAATATCTGGCAACGATTTTTTTTAGAAATTAGTGATCTGGCAACCTTCGTGTACTGCTAATAGATTTTTATTTCTGGGGCAACTTGAAAGAATATGGCTTTCTCAGTGAACGTATTTGATATCAATCGATTGAAACAGAAAACTACCGAGGAATGCAGAAAATTCCACCCAGATATCTAAGAGAGCAATCAGCATGAATTCCAGATCAGAGTAGATAAATGCATCTCAGTAGTGGGTTGTTCTACCTCTGAGCGGCACTTTTTTTTTTTGCACACCATGGGCTAAATGGCCAGGTCACATGGACCCCGAAGTCTCAAAGAAGGTTGGGTGAGGGGACCCACTGGAACAGCTGTTGGGAGACAGGTGGAAGCCTCCCGTCAAGGCCATCCAGCGTGTTCTTTAACGTGCACAGGGTATGGCTCTCCCACACACGGAGCCACGGCTTAACATCCCATCCGACGGACGACGGCCTTTCTAAGCACATCGGTGCCCCCTACTGACCGTGGGCAGGGCGGGGAGTTTTGCGGAGATAAGTCTCAACGCTGACCCACCTGGGAACTGCAGATTACGAGCCTGGCGCTCTACCGACTAAGCCACCCCCGCCCCATCTCAGTAGTGAAAGAATACATTGAACATGTTTTGCAAATGGACATGAGTTAACATTTCTTTTTTTCAAATCAAATCCAAGTTTATTGCATTTACACATATATTTGTATATTTATGCACATGAGTAAAGAATACATTTATATTTGTACATTTATGCAGATGAACAAATATTTAGATATTTGGTTGTGAAATGATATTTATAATCCAAGAGCAATAGCTCGTCCAGGTTAAAATATGGAGCATTAAGTTTTATCTTTAAAGCAACTGTGAATATATATTATAGATTTAATTTCTTGAGGCAAAAAAAAATTGGATGATTTTAAATCATCACAAAATAGCGAGAAAGTGCTCTACATTGCAAATATATATAGATTCGTATATATATATAGATGATGAATTAAAAATCTTTGGTCCACGAAACTAGATGCGCTTGCTATATTTCTTTACTTAAAATTTCTTTACCGCCCTGTATAAGAAATTAAATAGACAATAAGTTTTCGTTGTCCGGTTATTAATTACAAGAGTAATAACTAATTTAAAGTTAAAGAATGTGCAGTTATTAATCCTGATTTGTAACAAATTTAAAGTACACCCAGTTATCAATCCTGATTTGCAATTCGTTACATTAAAATATGTCCAGTTATTAATCCTAATGTTTCATTTATGTGCTGAATTCTAATAAAAAAGGAAATTAAATTTATCGACATGTTTCGTTAATAGTACAGAAAATCACAGGTAATTTTATAAAACTGAGCTTTGCATATCTGCTAGAAAAATAGATAGCTCAGTGGTAGCACTTGGCTTTAGGTTGTTTTACCTCTGAGCGGCACTTTTTTGCACACCATGGGCTAAATGGCCAGGTCACATGGATCCCGAAGGCTCAGAAAAGGTTGGGGGAGGGGACCCACTGGAACAGCTGTTGGGAGACAGATGGTAGCCTCCCGTCAAGGCCATCCAGCGTGTTCTTTAACGTGCACAGGGTATGGCTCTCCCGCACACGGG
>JAWZYU010001043.1:0-52826 GCA_038380435.1 Ryuthela nishihirai | reverse complement strand
CGGGAGAGTCTTTTAAAACAGTTACTGCGGGATAGTCCTTCTTCGAGTAAAAATGTGACAACCAACAGTCACGGAGTTAATTAAAAGAAATAAGTGTTGATCAAAACGGACTTAAAATACGACGGTTATAAAAAAACGTATATTAATATGAAAGGACTATCGGGGTTAATTATAAAAATAAAAAATACGTAGGTTATATTAATAAACGAAGTTTGATTTACGCAGAAAAACGCTAGTTATAATGAAGAAAAAATACGAAGGTTGTAAAAAAACGTAAGATAATAAAAAACTTACGTTAATAAAAATACCTGAAATATAAAACTCACTCTTTAAACTGTACTAAAGAGATACGTAATTTATAACGATCGATTATACCCCGTTTGAGACACATCTAAGCCACATCATCAAGTAACAAGGCACAGTCCAGTGTGATAACGCCCAGCTATCGGTAGTAGGTTCAAATCATTACGTCGGAAGGAATTTTTTTTTTAAATACAGGAGACGCACGAAAAATAGTACGGACGTTGGATAGTTTTTAGACGTTGGATAGCACCACATTTAGATTATATATAGAAAACTGATTTACCATGCGAAAATAAGATAACATAGAGAAAACTCATTATACCATGCGATGGGTCAAAAAGGGAGCTTAAAAAAAGAGGGAGCTTAAAATATAGTTCAAGCAGGAGGTCTTTAAAAAGGGGGCTTAAAATATAGGTAAACCAGGGAGTCTGTAGAGAGAGGATTTAAAATACAGGTCAACCAGGGGGTCTTTAGGGAGAGGGTTTAAAAATATAGGTGAACCCGGGGGTTACTGCTAAAATTGAGGGCTTTTCTAAAATATAGTACTCATCATATACACTAGATGGCGCCAGGGGTTTAAAATAAAGGGGACTGAAATATTAATTATGAATTATTAATTATGAATATTAATAAGGGATGTTATATCACATGACTGGGCAGTTGCACCATATTACATAACTAGGCAGTTGCGACATAGGGGTCAAAGTCCAAAGTGGCCTCGCACTTGGGGCCAGTGACGTCATAGGGAGGATAGCACTGTGCAAAGGGGGGGACTGTAATGGGACTATACTACTAGCGTTTATTTTCACACTATGAGCTATAAATTAAAGAAACTCATACGTTTCCTGAAACGTACTGGTATATTCACTACTGTTTTGTAGATACCATAAAGAGCTTATTTACTGCCTTTAAACAGTTCGCATTTGGATAAAGTTGCCAGGACAAATATTGCCCAGAGATGACTTCTAGGTTTCCAAGTATATTGCAATACATACCACGCATCTTAGCCCACAATTTAACAGTTTCAATTTCCCCAATTGCGTAAACATGGGGGGAAGCACCTCCCTCATTTGCTTGCATTATTACCGACAGAGATGGGGTCACAAATACGCCGAAAATCAGGGCTGAAAACGTTAATATGGATTGGGGCAACAGAGTGGATTTTTAATATAGTATAACATTTCAACGCTCTGTTTGAGAGAATTTTAAGACATTTCTTGAACAATGACAAGAAATATTCCTTTTTAATATTTTTTGCTCTATTGTATTTGCTGGAATTCTCAAAGGGGGATTTAATTCTCCCTCCCCTACCTCCAACATTGTTTATTTTATTGAAGTTATTGTGAAACACGGCTGATATATATATAAGAATGGCTATCTTCTTCTAAACCCTGCTCACGACACATTTGTGACTTATATATATATTAAAGGAAATATTTAATATTTCTATTTTTTTGTCAGAATGCAGCACTGAATTGAAAAATTGAAAGGAAGTTTCAGTGTTCTGTCCAATTACAAAGACATTAATATCTCTAGACACAAAGGGAAAACATTGTTAATTTTTTTTTGTATTTATATTTTTGTCATAATTATACACCAGCGCTCAAGTATTCAGTTGCTTTAGCTGGGTATATTTCATAAATTTTTGTATTGATACATATCTATGTTGAATAAAAATTGAATTGAATTGTTTTTTTACCTCATTATTTAAAAAAAATTTTCCTTTTTTGTCGCTGGTCTCTAGACACGAAACTTTTCCATTTTAAAAAACAAAACTAAAAAATAATAGTTTTTATTTTTTTAGATGTGTATTGATGAAATATTAGGATTCGAGCTTTTCGAATCTAAATAAAGCCATGATTAAGCCCTCTAATGGTGGTACAATTTTGAATTTCCTATTGTAGCCGCAGGAATCTTTAATTTTCGTCCAATTGCATAAACATTAATGTCTACAGACAGGACATGAAGACATTAGCTTTATTTTTCTTTTTAGAGACCGTTTTCAAAATATTATTTGTCGCATGTACCATGCAAGTTTAGTCTAAAACCGATAAGGGCTCTGCAGGTTTGAAAGATTTTCTGGAGGTGTTTAATTGACTGGTCAACTGTTTTTATCCATAACACACGGGAAAGAACTAATTTATAAAGCATTGAAGAAAGAATCAAAACTTGGTACACTAATGAGATTGCTGCAGATTAGTAGAGACCAGTGGATGAGTGCAGAACCCAGAAACATACAATCGTGAAAGGGGATGTACATATTCTTGTGTCTAACTTTCAATTTTGCGAGGAAAGAGGTTACTCATTGACACTGAATAATATTAAGGAGGTGAAACTCTTACCGTAATGAATCCTGGGAATATGAACTCTAATGAAACCTGACGTCCACAATCTTCATGTATTATTGAATAAAATAATTTTCATTCACACTCACACAGATACAAATATCCAATTCATGTAATGAAATACATAATTCACGAGTTTAACTTAAGTCATCCGGGTTATTAAAAACACCGATAATAGCAAGGGAAAAAGAACAAATACCCCTCAAGCAGCTACGTGCCACAGAGATCTGAGAGGAGACTGCCGGTTTAATACGTCATAGAGAAGGTCTTAAAGTAAGACAAGATATCAGCAGAGAGAGAAAACAAATATCCATATCTTAACCCAGGGTTCAAATCCAATTCCTTTGATTAGTAGCCAACCGTGGTAACCACTCGGACACAGAACGGCATTGGTATAGAATAACTGGTCGTGGAAAGACCTCCCTCCTTTAAATGGGGTGATCAGCCATGGTCCCGTGTGCAGGAAAGTCATATTCTGTGCACCTTAAAGAACATGGTGGGTGGTCTTGATACAAAGTTTCATCTGTTCCTAACAGCTGTCCTGTAGGTCCCCTTCTCATAATCTTCTCTGAGTACTTGGTGCCCTTGTGACCTGGCTATTTAACCCATTGTGTGAAAAAAGTGACGCTCAGAGGTAAAACAGCAGAGCGTTGGAGCTCCAACTCTGCCTGGGTGCTGAGATTTTATATTCTGAACTGCAAAATGTCAGACACCATTTCACTGAGCGCCTCTTGCCTTTGTGCTCCATTGACGTTAAATTATATAAGATATAATTTCATATTGAACTGATAAAGATTGGTAATACCCTTCCAAGACTCAGGTTAGTAAGTTGCACACTGTGATATGCAACTTTGCAAATCATCGATCAGAAGAACACTAAGTACAGGGAAATAGTGATAGGAAGAGATTCAGTTTACAGCTGTTTTGAGAAGAAATGATTTGTGTCAAGAACATTCAACCTGTTCTTTAATGTGCCTGGTGTATGATATTTTGCACAAGGGCCACCGATAAATGTCTCATCCAACAGTCTATCTTTCGAAACCCATAAGTGTTCCTTTCTCCAACAAGGACACTAATTTTTTTTTCTTTTCTTGATTTACAACACACAAGAAAGAGAAGAATCCTAGGAGCTATCCAATGAATAACCTTTTACTGCCATTCTCATACATATACTCAACCTATTGAAACTAAAGTCACTGCTGACCACTGATTCAATTAGAGCTGACATATCACAAGAAAAAAACAGTTTGCTTTACTGGAATAGTCACTTGGTCCTTAGCTTCTATGCCAAGGCTTAGAATGTAGCACTATGCCACGCCTAATCGTTATGTTAAAGCTTAGCATACAAAAACTCAGATGGTAGACTCTGGTGAATACCTTCCAGTGTATTTCATATGGTGCATAGCGTATGGCTGTGTGAACCTGACCACAAATATATTATTTTTCCAGCAACTGAGAAATAGTCATAATTCTCCAATAATGGTCTTCTGAGAGTAGTAGGTAATATGCTCTATTGATATGGTACTACTGAATATAAGTGAGATTTTTCATTCATTGCAAATGTTCTGTTATATTCAATTTGTTTAAGTCTATGTTTAGCAGAGCCTGTCTGTTTAATGGGACATAATTGAAGATCTGTGAGAACGACAGGACCTCGGAAGAAACACAAATAACCATACCTAACCCGGTAAGCTCGAACCCAAGTTCATTTGACCGGAAGCGTAGCACTCTAACCTTCAGCACGGGACGACTAAAAATAAGCATCCCCTTAACTTTGGTTGATTTTACCTTTGAACGGCGTTTATTTGCACACCATGGGCTACAAATGGCCAGGTCATAAAGACCCCGAAGACTCAGAGAAGGTTGGGGAAGGGGATCCACAGTTGTTGGGAGACAGATGGCAGCCCACTGTCAAGGCCATACATTGTGTTTATTAACGTGCATAGGGTATGACTCTCCCGCACACGGGCCACGGCTTAACGTCCCATCCGACAGAAAAGGGCCATTTCAACCCCGTCGGTGTTCCGTACTTACCGATGGCCAGGCGGGTAGTTTTTCTTTTAAGTTTCAAGATTTCCGATTATTAATTGGTCAACTCGAATATTACCGATCCATTTTTTTTTCTTTTTCATTTTTACATTTTTTCGGGGGGAAGAAAACACGGGGTTACAATTTTTTTTATAGCCTATGACACTCCCCTCGTCAAAAGATTCCATTTGGAACATAAATCAATAAGTTTCTCCATCGCGTTCAAAAGATATGATGACACAGCCTTTTGTCAAATCCACAATCCGACCATCCGACAAATGTGAAAACCAAGAGCAATAGGAAGATAGGGGAAAATGTTTCGCTCTTACCAAATGCACGTAAGCTCTAGAACAGCAGACATTGCATAGATCAGCTGACAGAAACATCAGTACACGCACATGTCGCGATGTAATGCACAGAAAGTGAGTGTATTGCATTTCGATATGTGAATTGTTTTTTTTCTTTTCTGTGTATTACATCCCGACATGTGGAGAGAAAGAACTTTTTCACAACATTTTTTCAGCTTCTGAAATAACATACTGAAGTGGAAATCCTACGTACCATAGGATATGCATAAGTTCCAGTTGTCAAAATTGCATTTCCTGGTGTCTAGATAGATATGGTCTATGCCCGTTTAGCTCTTCAAAACTCTGACGAAGTTCGAGATCTTAGAGTTTATAATCTTGTCAAAAATCATGATATCAGGTATATCCGTAGCTTAAACAATTCTCGCATTAGAAAATAGCTGTTTCAACTTGAATCCAACAAAGAATGCTTTAAATTGTCCTCTGAGGTGTATTAGAATATGAGCTGAAAAGCGTGGTTTGTATTGCAATATATTTGGGTACCAAAGTGGCCTCTCCTGGGCAATGTTACTCGCAAGAGTATACCACTTTTATCTAAATGCAAGTTACTGAAAAATGGTTAATAAGTTCTTTATGGTGTGCAGAAAGCCGTAGTAGAAGATACCAATGCTTCTGATGAAACATACAGCTGTCTATAATAACTGATTTTTTTTCACATCTAGGATCCTGTACTTCAATGAAGATAGGCCTCACGAACACAAGACAATAACACCATGTGCACTAAATTGTTAGCTAACCATTTAGTACTTGTGGTAACACCATTTTTTATTTATCAAAATTCGTGTGTTAATGTAACGATGTCAGCAATACTATAATAAATAAAGAATCTGAGAAAGGATTTTCCTTAAATGATATAATGTCAGGAAATTTAAATTTAGATAATAGATTTGAAACAATATACTTGGATATCAAGGTGACCTCTCCTGGGCAACATTAGTAGCAAGAGTATGACAATTTTATCCAAATGCGAGTTACTCAAAAATAGTTACTTAGTTCTTTATGGTGGACAGGATGCCGCAGTCGAAGGTACCAGTGTGTTTGATGAAGCATGCTAGTGTCTATAATGATTACTTTTTTTTTAAATCTCAGAGCCTTATGTACTTGAATGATGATAGGCCTTATGAGCATCAGTCGATGTCACCGTGTCTTCTAAATGATTAACTAACCATTTTTTTTATCAAAATTCGTGTGTTAATGCAAATAATTTTAAGGTGGTAAAGAATGTACCTAAATTTAGCGAAGAAAATATTTATCTACGTAATAAGTGTGAAATATTATGTAATGTACCTGGAAATAGATGATAGTAAGAGTATTAATATCAGAGAAAGAGATTTAGGGCCTAGTGGTTTCATTGAGAGCGAAGTAAATAAAAAATATAGAAAGTGACAAAATTAAATGTGAGATGGTTGAGGATAAGGTAGATTTAAACAAGGATTTATATAGTAGAGATGTGGTTAAATGTAGTGAAGAAAATATTTATCTAGATGATAAGTGTGAAATATTACGTAAGGTACCTGATGAGGAGAAAAATAATAGTAAGAGTGTCAATATCAGAAAAAGAAGTTTAGAGCGTAGTGATTTAATTCAGAGCAAAACAGATAATAGTGTAGAGAGTGAGAAAATTAAACATCAGAAGGATGAGATGAAAGATAGAATGCAGCTTGATAAAGTGACAGATTCTGTGGTGAATAAGCACGGTCAAATTAATAAAATGAATCATCCTAAGGTAAAATGTGATATTCCAATAGAAATGAAATATAATTTGGAAAGTAGGAGTGAATTTCCATTGCATAAAGTGGCTGAATTAGATGTTAAAAATAATTATCAGTCAGACGAGGATATTAATTCTAGAATAAAGATTGATGGCTGTGTTAAAAAGGCGGAAGAAATTTGCCACGTAAGACCACGTAAGAACCAAATTGGTGATATCTATAATTCTGTGGTAACAGATAGTATAGTAATATCGATAAGAATAAATCATAGGAAATTAGACAATTAATTAAAAGTGAGAATCTAACTGAGAAATTATGTAAGATCGGAAATGTATCAAGTCATTAGGATTTTATATAAGGACGACGGTACTGTAGAGAATTATGAAAATAGTAGTGATAAAGAGAAAATGTCAAAGGAGGTAAGTGAGAGTTTTTTAGATGGAAATGATCTTAAGGAAGTAGATTCTATATGCAGTCATTGGAAAAAACTTGCAGTCATTGACCTGCTATCATGCAGTCTTTGGACAAAACTTGGATAAATATAGAAGAAAGAACTTAAATAGACCTAAATGGTCAGTAACTATTGATACAATGTGTATTAATATTAGGAAAAATTCTGTGTTAACAGGGACGAGGCAAAAGGATTTGTTTTGGATGTAAAGGATGGTATCTCGTTCAAGGATAATGTCTCATTTAAAAACGGAAGTTTGATAAAAAAATAATGATAGAAGAAATAGAAGATGTGTTAGGAAAAGGTCGGAAGGCAAAGGAATCAAATCCGTAGGAAAACAAGCCCGATTGAAGCTTGAGAATAATAGCATTTTTGGATTCATAATAAAGAGAAAGAATTGCAAATGAGAGGTAAAGCGCGAGAATAGCCTTTAATTAATTATGCAGGACGGAAGAGAGATGCACAGAAGACAAAAAGGGGAGTATTTTGGATGTGTCATCATCCTCGGTGCAAGATATTGAGCAAAGATCAAGTGCAAGCAAGCCTGCAGAATCTCTAACCGGTTGGAGTTGGGCCTATCCAACAGCACTCTGTCGTTAAGGAAGTAGCAGGAGGTGTTGGTAATTAGTCTAGTGATTTCAATGGAAAGGGATGAGCTGACAACTCAAAGGGGTGTAAAAATGAGAAAGGACGGAATTAACCCGACTCGTTTGTGGGGAGATGTTCCGTTCGGATAGTCAAGGACACCCGATGTGCGAGCACTGAAAGAAGTGAACTGAAATTAATTACTTCTAAGTGACAGAGACATTTTGTGCACTAGTTAATTAACTGACGGTCTCCGGGTGAGGAAATTGCCAAGCTGGGTGTCATGGATGTTAGAGTGACAAAAGGCATGAGTTTTATACGTGTGGTGAAAACTGATAAAGCTCTTTGACGAAGGTACGGGTCATGTCCCTCTAGTTTATTTATTGTTATTTATTTTAGCATTTAATTGTATTTTTGTTATTGTAAATATTTTTATTGCATTAAGTGTGTTCTTGTAAGTGCTATTGTACAGTACACGAAGGTTGCCAGACCACTAATTTCTAAAGAAATCGTTGCCAGATATTTTTTGGGAATTCTGTAATCAACCGTAGCTTTCGGATATTTTTTTGAGCGACTGTACATATTTAACAAAATATTCGTTTTCTCTTACATTATTTGTTCATGGTTTTGTAGTGTCCGTACGAAAGGGTGTCATAATTTTGAAAAATATATCTTTTGTCACCGAATGGTGACAGACGAAGTGTTACACCTTTCACTGTATGAAGATGATAGTGGCTACTTTGAATCCTTGTCAAATCTACTTGAGAAGGCGATTTCTTTATTAAGAAGTCTCTGTAATCCTTGTGACGAAGGGTTCTTTTTATGATGTATTTTGGGACTCCTTTCCCTGTCTTCTTCTCCTCTTATTAACTCTGAAGACTAGATTTTTTGAATGAAGGCCTACAAATTCTTTTGCAGGTAGTCCTGAAAGTTCATCTTTCATTTTACCTAGTACCTTTTCATTATGTGTACTATGTAAAACGTGATCTAGGTGATAATCAGATATATCGAAATGATCTATATCATCTTTCATAACGGCATATTCGTCCTCGGTTTGAAGCTCATAGCGCAGTGAATTTGTATCAGTGAATAATAATTTACAGTTTCCTCCATATTTTGGACTAATAAAGACATAAATAAAACTATACATCAATATTTTACTAATATCTATAATACTGAATCCAGCATAAATAGCCCTGTTGAGTTTCAATTTAGTTTGCTACACATGCGAATTCGTTGTGAAAACACGAAAAGCGTGAAAAGCAGACGATGCTACAAGTTTACATACTTTCTTTGGGCTCTGAGTGAATTCAATATTCACCCGATTTCTCAAGTTTTCCATCGTTTTTCCAAACACAGCGTTATTCATCAGTTTGAAGAAGTCTTCCTGGAAATCATTTCTAGCTTTCTTCCGCTGACTTCTATTAAATTCTATATATGGTTTTAGCAAGCAAGATTGTTTGAATTCTAAAATGCGATTTAATTTCTTCAGCTACATACAGAAGGCTAAGTATTTTTTCATATTACGGTAATGAAGGACAAATGTTTCCTTCAAAATCAAATTTGGGACTAGTTTCAAGACTGATTGGTTGGTATTTATTCCAAGGTTATGAGCAAGCTCTTGGCAGTGTGGTGATAGCGTGATGTTGGTAATCTGAAGTTTCTCAGGAGCCAGTGGATAATCATTATGGTGGTCATGGAGAGAAACTGGATAATCTAAATCGACATCTAATGTAAAAAATCTGTAAGTTGGTATATTCGAATCAGCAGCAGCAGTAGTAATATCTACATCTGCTATTTCTTCTCTATCAAGCCATCGAAAATCGCATTGAGGAAGACATTGTGATATTGCCCATCCGTAAAGATTGTTGGCATCATAGTACATAATGTATTTAGAGGGTAACTGAAGATTATAGGTATCTAAATAATTGTTGTTTGCAGTGCTGAAACGATTTCATATCACTGAAATTCCTCCTCTTATGCCTTTTTCAGGAAAAGGTACATTGTAAGGTCTCTTATCAACTGTAGATTAACATTTGTCATCTTCAGGCATGCTTGTCAGTCTAGTCCAGGAGCTGTGTAAACATGACATATCAATTTCACAGTATCTGACACATAGTTTTCTGAAATTCTCAAACTCATCAGCTAAGAGGAGCACGTCGGTCTTCAGGTACAAGTTGTGCTACTGGCTTCGGTTTTTTATGTTAAATGTGTTCCATACTTTCATTGTATGGATATAGTCTTCTTTCTCTAGCGCTTCTTCTGTGAGTTGGTTGTAAAAAGCTTCACGTGGAGGTAATAACGTTTCTTGAAACTTTTCGCTGCTGTCAATGTAATCGTAGAGATAAATTCCTTTTCTCAAAACCAAGTGTAGCCGTCCAGGTTCAACATCCTCCTTTAAAATATGGAATTCTTCTGCTCATAAATTATGGACTAGCATCTCAAGGGATGCACTTACAAATTGATAGGAGTGTATGAAATTCAAAGTTTAAGGAAGAATGCAATGTATTTTTCCATATTATTGGGAATGCAATTAAACTTCTATTTTTGATCATACCGATTCCTTGCTTAATAAGATGGCTGCCATATCCCTTTAGGTTACGAAATATTACTGGAATCTTATTTGTGAACTTAAAATCGAGTTTACACGCATTATGGGAGGCTCCTCGGAATTTGCCAGTTAAATGGTCGTGATCCTTTACTCGATCTAGTCCCAGAACATCTTTGCAAATACGACAGTTTTCAGCGTTGCGAAATGAATCCTCTTCGTATTTTGAACGTTGAATTGGTTGGATCTCCGAGAGTAAATTTTTGATAGGTAGTCACTGGAAGGAGAGCTATGCACCAATCCCCTGTGATGATGCATAGAACCGGCCAGGCCTAGCACCTAATGTCCGACCCCGCCTTCTCGTGGTGCGGATCGTTAGTAACTTTCAAAAGAGATACTCTCTTGTGGAAGTGAACGGAAGGGGAGGGCTGCCAGATTAGTGTGGCCTACTGATCTGGACAACTATGGCTACTTTTCTTTTTTTTCTACCCTGCTGAGAAGTGGTCAACCACACAGGGTCCTGGTGCTGACCATATAAACCTACTGGACTGGACAGATATATGGCTCTCAGCTTGATTATGGATCCTGATTTTGCTGCACTGGTGGGCTTCTGTGGAGGGAAAATCTTCCGCTGTGTTTTCTGTCTGTTTGTGGGTTGACAGCCCCAAGTGAATAGATTCACAGGATATGTTTATCAGCTGGTGGATAATCCTGAGCAGAAGTCATCGCAGGCACCTGAACGCTTTGCTTCTATTGGCATCGTCAAATTCTACATTGGAGGAAGTCTTCCAGTGTAGATGGCTTCAGCCTTTAGTAGTGGGGGAACGGGTCTTTGCCCCACGCCTGCGATTAGGGGGCTGTTTGATATTGTCGGCATTCCCTCTCTCAATAAACATAGTTTCTTTAAACATCCCATTAACCATTTTCTCTCCATAGGTAGTTGGAATCTGAGGACTCTGCACAGAGCTTTTTCTCTTGATGTCCTCACACAAGAATTCCACCGTTATAATTTAGATATTCTCGGCTTGCAAGAGACCAGATGGACAGATAAAGGTCAGATTCTTAAAAATAATCTTAAATTTCTCTTTTCAGGGAGGGACGACAATAAGCATCACCAAGGCGTGGGTCTGCTTCTCAGCAGACACGCTAGCGATGCTCTTCTAGGATATGAGTGCATTAATGAAAGGTTTCTTACAGCAAAATTTCGTACAAGCGTTAAAGACTTGAATGTTATCTGCTGTTATGCCCCCACTGAAGATGCCGATGAGGATGAGAAGGATAGGTTTTATGAACAACTTCAGGATATTTTGAATTCTGTCAAGAAAGGAGATATTATCCTTGTTCTTGGTGACTTCAATGCCAAAGTTGGTACTGACTCTGACCTTTGGGGAGGGGTAATAGGCCCATTTGGTATTGGTAGCTGCAATGGCAATGGGCAACGTCTCCTACAGGTAAGTAAACTCAATGGATTCAGAATAACTAACACTTATTACAAACACCGCGACATACATAAGTACACATGGGTTTCACCTGATGGGCTGCATAAGAATATGATTGAGTACATATTAGTTAACAGCAAATGGGCTAGTTCTGTTAGGAATACCAGGGCATATAGGGGAGCTGAAATTGGATCTCACCATTACCTTGTTAAAAGTGTGTTGCAACTTAAACTTAAAAAGTGTTGTGCTAGGGTTAAAAAATTTACTTTTAATACTGAAGCTCTGAAAGATCCAGTTATAGCCAAAGCTTACCATGATAGGTTACTTAGTCATTATGACAGTCATGGTTTGCTTACTACTGATGTTGAGGAAGAATGGGATCATTTTAAACAGGCTTTTTTGGACACTAAGAGTACTCTTTTAGGAAAAAAGGAGCAGAAGAGGCAGAATTATCTGAGTGATAAGGCACTTGAGCTTATTTCGGAAAGAAAGAACTGCAGGAATGTCTTTAATCAATACCCTACTAGTCCTAATAGAAAGCATTACAGAGAACTTAATAAACGTGTAAAAGATCAGTTAGCTGCTGATAAGAATCTTTCGCTTGATGGTTTAGCTGACAAAGCCGAGGAAGCAGTTAGACAGCACAACAGCAGAGAGCTGTACCAGATAGTTAATGTTTTGTGTAGTAGAAAACGGACTGGCATACTAGGATTGAAGGATAAACAAGGTAAGGTTATAGAAGGGGAGGATTCTGTCATGGCTAGGTGGGCTGAGCATTTCAGTGATGTTCTAAACAATGTAGTTAGTTCTACTCCCATTGTTTGCAATGATGATAGATGCATTGGTGGCTTTAATGTTGGCCCTATAACACAATCTGAAGTTATTTCGGCTGTTTCTAAACTTAAACTTCATAAATCCCCAGGGGTAGATGAAATTACTACGGAAATGCTTAGAGCTGGGAATGTTTCGGTTACCACTTGGATGACTGAAATTCTGAATATCTTTTATGATAAAGGCATGGTTCCTAAGGATTTTACCAGAGCTATTGTTATCCCTATTTTCAAAAAAGGTGATCGCAGTTCTTGTGATAACTATAGGGGTATTAGCCTACTCTCTGTTCCAGGTAAAGTTCTTTCCATGATTGTGCTTAATAGAATTAAGAATCTGGTTGACAGTCAATTGCATGATGAGCAATGTGGATTCAGAAGTGGTAAGGGATGGGTGGATCAGATATTTTCAATTAGGCAGATTGTTGAGAAATGTTTAGAGTTTCAGAAACCTTTGGTTGCTAGCTTTGTTGATTTCAAAAAGGCTTTCGACTCTGTTGATCGTCATAATTTGTGGTTGATTGTGAAATCATATGGTATACCTGGCAAGTTAGTTAACATTATGAAAGCTCTCTATAATAACACTGAGTCGTGTGTGAGAGTTGGTAAGGCTTGTAGCAATTGGTTTAGCATTACTTCTGGTGTTCGACAAGGGTGCATTTTGTCTCCTTTTCTCTTTAGCTTGGTTATTGATTATGTTATGCGAAATTCACTTCAAGGGAAAGATTTTGGCCTTAAATGGGCTGGAGATACGAAAATTTCTGATTTAGATTATGCTGATGATTTAGCCCTTTTGGCAAATGATGTTGATGAGATGAACTTTTTCATTCGAGCTGTTGATGAGACTGGTAGTAGAGTAGGTTTGGTTATAAACAGAGAGAAAACTAAAGTGATGAAAATTGGTCAGGCAGGTTGTGATTCAGTTCATCTGAATGGTTGCAGTCTTGAGCAGGTGTCACAGTTTAATTATCTTGGGAGCTATGTAACAGATAATGGTGATGTGCGGCATGAGATTAACAGACGAATAGGGATTGCTGCCGGGACTTTTAAGAACCTATGGAGAGTGTGGAGAAATAGGCGTATACACCTAAAGACTAAAATTAGACTGTATAATAGTTTGGTTCTTTCTAGGGTTAGTTATGGTAGTGAAACTTGGACACTTTGTAAACAAGATAACAGGAAACTTGATGCTTTTGATTCCAGATGCTTACGCAGTATCTTGGGCATTAGGTGGTTCAACTATGTAACTAATGATGAGGTTAGGCAAATGAGTTTGCAACCTCCTTTAAGCAGCATATTGTGCAGAGAGAGACTCCGTTGGTTTGGCCATGTTGCCCGTATGAATAATTATAGATTGGCGATAGGGTTATGAACATTGTGCCTAAAGGCCTCAGAAAGAAGGGGAGACCTAGGATGCGGTGGGCAGACAATGTCAAACAGGACCTTGTTAGAATTGGTGTGCAGTGGCCAGATGCAGTAGATGTAGCTCAGGATCGACTTGCTTGGAGAACTAAATTGCACGGTCTGGTTGGACCTCCGTAGCCCATAGCAGCTTGAGGATGACGACGACGACGACGACGACGATGATGATGATGATGATGATGATGATGATGATGATGATGATGATGATGATGATGATGATGATGATGATGATGATGATGATTTCCTTCTTTAAGCAAATATTCCAAAATATATTTTACCACATTAAGACCTCCATAATCTACTAGTGGTTTACAGCTGCAGCTGTCAGGTCTAACAACACGATATGCAAATAGATAGGGTTCATGATTTGCTTTGATAGTGGTGTGAGATTGTGAAAGATTAGGCATACAAGTGTTCAACTTTCACTAGGAATGATTCAAAGTCGGAATAAATCACGTAAGGAACGAAAAATTGAATTTTTGAATTTCAGCCATTTCCCCTCTTTAGTTGGAAACTCTACTCTCTGGGGTCCATGTTCTTGACAATAGGGAACATGATCCTTCAAGAGTGATTCATTCGTGAAACGGTGAAGGCAGTAATCACAATAGAAACTCACACCGTTATGTTTAGTGGGAGGACTTAGGTGTCTACTCATATTCCTAATAGAACAAGAGTGATGCTTTTCATCATCAGATAAAAGCAGGAGATTTGCGTGCTCTTTAAATCTGAATAGTGTGATGTAGAGTGGAAACACCTCTTTCTCGTATCAAAAAACATTGACAGAGATGTTACCCTTTTTTTGAATTTTGATATTTGGTATATTATTATATGGAAAATTAGGCCAGATATATTTAATTTTTCTTCTAAATGTCTAAATGACTGTAGTTGCTAAGGCGCTCGTTTTTCCTAAAGCGGGATAGAAAGAGGCTAAAACAGACCAGACAAAACATTTTTGGTCAGAATTACATACATTAGCAATAGCACGTTTTATAGTAATTCTATTGGAGTAGGGACATAACTAGACCCTGGAAGAGGGATATATTTTCTAATGTTCATTTCACCATGGAGTACAGCATCCAGTATCCATTCACTATGTGCTTTTCAAATTCTTCATATGAGGTCTTGATCTTCTTGCACGCTGAATCCAATTCTTTGTTTAGGTACAGGTAGGAAGACTTGTGAAACAGTTACTTCGAAAAAATTATCATCATCATCCTCAAGCAGTCATGGGCTACAGAGGTCCAACCAGACCTGCAATTTTGTTCTCCAAGCAAGTCTGTCCTGAGCTACATCTACTGCATCTGGCCACTGCACACCAATTCTAACAAGGTCCTGTTTGACAATGTCTGCCCACCGCATCCTAGGTCTCCCCTTCTTTCTGAGGCCTTTAGGCACACTGTTCATAACCCTATTCGCCAATCTATAATTATTCATACGGGCAACAGGGCCAAACCAACGGAGTCTCTCTCTGCACAATATGCTTCTTAAAGGAGGTTGCAGACTCCTTTGCCTAACCTCATCATTAGTTACAAAGTTGAAACACCTAATGCCCAAGATACTGCATAAGCATCTGGAATCAAACGCATCTAGTTTCCTGTTATCTTGTTTACAAAGTGTCCAAGTTTCATTACCATAACTAACCCTAGAAATAACCAAACTATTATACAGTCTAATTTTAGTCTTTAGGTGTATACGCCTATTTCTCCACACTCTTCAAAGATTCTTAAAAGTCCCGGCAGCAATCCCTCCCTATTCGTCTGTTAATCTCATACCGTACATCACCATTATCTGTTATATAGCTCCCAAGATAATTAAACTGTGACACCTGCTCAAGACTGCAACCATTCAGATTAACTGAATCGCAGCCTGCCTGACCAATTTTCGTCACTTTAGTTTTCACTCTGTTTATAACCAAACCTACTCTACTACCAGTTTCATCAACAGCTCGAATGAAAGAGTTCATCTCATCAACATCATTTGCCAAAAGGGCTAAATTAAGAAATTTTAGCATCTCCAGTCCATTTACGCCCAAAATCTCTCCCTTGAAGTGAATTTTGCATAATATAATCAATAACCAAGCTAAAGAGAAAAGGAGACAAAATGCACCCTTGTCGAACACTAGAAGTAATGACAAACCAATTGCTACAAGCCTTACCAACTCTCACACATGATTCAGTGTTATTATAGAGAGCTTTCATTGTGTTAACTAACTTGTCAGGTATGCCATATGATCTAACATTCAGCCACAAATTATGACGATCAACAGAGTCGAAAGCCTGTTTGAAATCAACAAAGCTAGCAACCAAAGGTTTCGGAAATTCTAAACATTTCTCAAGAATCTGCCTAAGTGAAAATATCTGATCAACACATCCCCTACCACTTCTGAATCCACATTGCTCATCACACAATTCACAGTCAACCATATTCTTAATTCTATTAAGCACAATCATGGAAAGAACTTTACCTGGAACAGAGAGTAGGCTGATACCCCTATAGTTATCACAAGAACTGCGATCACCTTTTTTGAAAATAGGGATAACAATAGCTCTGGTAAAATCCTTAGGAACCATGCCTTTATCATAAATGATATTCAGAATTTCAGTCATCCAAGTGGTAACCGAAACATTCCTAGCTCTAAGCATTTCCTTAGTAATTTCATCTACCCCTGGGGATTTATGTAGTTTAAGTTTGGAAACAGCCAAAATAACTTCAGATTGTGTTATTGGGCCAACATTAAAGCCACCAATGCATCTATCATCATTGCAAACAATGGAAATAGAACTAACCACATTGTTTAGAATATCACTGAAACGCTCAGCCCACCTAGCCATGAGAGAATCCTCTCCTTCTGTAACCTTACCTTGTTTATCCTTCAATCCCTGTTTACCTGTCCGTTTTGTACCACACAAAACATTAACTCTCTGGTACAGCTCTCTGCTGTTGTGCTGTCTAACTGCTTCCTCGGCTTTGTCAGCCAAACCAATCAAGCCAAAGATTCTTATCAGCAGCTAACGGATTTTTTACACGTTTATTAATTTCTCTGTGATGCTTTCTATTAGGACTAGTAGGGTACTGGTTAAGAACATTCCTGCAGTTTTTTTTTCTTTATGAAATAAGCTCAAGTCCTTATCACTCGAATAATTCTGTCTACTCTGCTCCTTTTTTCTTAAAAGGGTACTGTTAGTGTCCAAACAAAGCCTGTTTAAAATGATCCCATTCTTCCTCAACTTCAGTAGTAAGCATACCACGACTGTCATAATGACTAAGTAACCTATCATGGTAAGCTTTGGCTATAACTGGGTCTTTCAGAGCTTCAGTATTAAAAGCAAATTTTTTAACCCTAGCACAACACTTTTTAAGTTTCAGTTGCAAGACACTTTTAACAATATAATGGTCAGATCCAATTTCAGCTCCCCTATTTGACCTGGTATTCCTAACAGAACTAGCCCATTAGCTGTTAATATATAATCAATCATATTCTTATACAGCCAATCGGGTGAAACCCATGTGTCCTTATGTATGTCGCGATGTTTGTAATAAGTGTTAGTTATTCTGAATCCATTGAGTTTACTTACCTGTAGGAGACGTTGCCCATTGCGATTGCAGCTACCAATACCAAAAGGGCCTATTACTCCTACCCAAAGGTCAGAGTCAGTATCAACTTTAGCATTGAAGTCATCTAGAACAAGGGTAATATCTCCTTTCTTGACAGAATTCAAAATATCCTGAAGTTGTGCGTAAAACCTATCCTTCTCAATCTCATCGGCATCCTCAGTGATGGCATAACAGCAGATAGCATTCAAGTCTTTAACGCTTGTCTGAAATTTTGCTGTAAGAAACCTTTCATTAATGCACTCATATCCTAGAAGAGCATCACTAGCGTGTCTGCTGAGAAGCAGACCCACGCCTTGGTGATGCTTATTGTCGTCCTTCCCTGAAAAGAGAACTTTAAGATTATTTTTAAGAATCTGACCTTTATCTTTCCATCTGGTCTCTTGCAAACCGTGAATATCTAAATTATAATGGTGGAATTCTTGTGTGAGGACATCAAGAGAAAAAGCTCTGTGCAGAGTCCTCACATTCCAACTACCTATGGAGAGAAAATGGTTAGTGGGATGTTTAAAGAAACTATGTTTATTGAGAGAGGGAATGCCGACAATATCAAACAGCCCCCTAATCAGACATGGGTCAGAGACCCGTTCCCCCGCTACTAAAGGCTGAAGCCATCTACACTGGAAGACTTCCTCCAATGTAGAATTTGACGATGCCAATAGAAGCAAAGAGTTCAGGTGCCTGTGATGACTTCTGCTCAGGATTATCCACCAGCTGATAAACATATCCTGTGAATCTATTCACTTGGGGCTGTCAACCCACAAACAGACAGAAAACACAGCGGAAGATTTTCCCTCCACAGAAGCCCACCAGTGCAGCAAAATCAGGATCCATAATCAAGCTCAGAGCCATATATCTGTCCAGTCCAGTAGGTTTATATGGTCAGCACCAGGCCTGTGTGGTTGACCACTCCTCAGCAGGGTAGAAAAAAAAGAAAAGTAGCCATAATTGTCCAGATCAGTAGGCCACACTAATCTGGCAGCCCTCCCCTTCCGTTCACTTCCACAAGAGAGTATCTCTTTTGAAAGGTACTAACGGTCTGGTTCTATACATCATCAGAGGGGATTGGTGCATTGCTCTCCTTCCAGTGACTACATAGCTACCATTTACAGACCGGATAAATGGGAAAATGGGGGTACTTCGGAAAAATGGGGTACAGTATTTGAAAGTAGAAGTGGAAATTTTTCGCCTGAAGGGCACGTTTACGACAAGATACCATTGAAGGTTACCTTTTGTGGTCAATTCTTCTTTCAGATGAGTTAGGAGTGACTCCCGCGAGGATTCAAGGAAAAAGGTGAGGTCAACAGATATTCTTCAGTCACCATCAGCTTTATGTGTTGACAGGGTCCTTTTCATTTCTTCTGTAAACTGGCAAAGGTCGCCAGGGTCGCCAGGGTCCGATTTTCGCTTCTTCTGTAAACTGGCAAGGGTCGTCAGGTTCCGATTTTCGCTTCTTGTGGGAAACCTTTCGTCTTCAGAGAGTTTTCGTTTATTATTGTGTGTCTTTCTTTGATGCTGCAAAAGATTGTCTTTTGCACATTCTTCACATTTGTAGGTTTTTCTGGAGGTGTGGGTTAACTCATGGCGTTGTTTGTCATCTTTCCTAGAGAATGTAGATTCACATTGAGAGCACTTAAACAGGTTATTTGCATCATGATATCTCTTAGGACGAATGAGATTCGTTTTTGAGTGTGCAAGTCTTCTGACATATATCACATGGATGCATTGCAAAACAGTAATTGTGTCAATTGCAATGCCAATTAGGTTGTCTGTTGTGTCAATAGACGTGTCAATTGTGTTGTCAATTGTGTTAATGCAATGTCAATTGGGTTGTCAGTTATGTCAGTAGCCATGTCAGTTGTGTCAGTTGCAGAGTCAAATGGGTTAGCAGTTGTGTTAATTCACGAGTCAAATGGGTTGTCAGATGCGTGAATTGGTGTGTCAGTTGTGTCGATTGCCATGTCAGTTGGGTTGTCAGTTGTGTTAATTGCTATTTCAATTGGGTTGTCAATTGTTTCAGTTGCAATGTCTATTGGGTTTTCAATTGTCGTGTCAATTGGGTTATCAATTGTATCAATTACACATTTAATTGGGGTGACAATTGGGTTGTCAATTGTATCAATTACAGATCCAATTGGGGTGACAATTTTTTCAACTGCAGATTCAATTGGGGTGTCAATTGGGTTGTTAATAGCATTTTCAAATGGTTATTTACAACTTTAATTGGGGTGTGAATTGGGTTGCTAATTGTAGTGTCAATTATAGTTTCAATTGTGGTGTCAATTGGGTTGATAATTGCAGTCTCAATTAGGTTGTCAGTTTTCTCAATTACAGATTGAATTGCAGTGTCAATTTCGTCATTTCCAGTGCCAATTAGAATATTAATTGGGACAATTACAGTGACAATGGGTTATCAGTTGTACCAGTTGCAATGTCAGTTGGGTTATCGATTGTGGTAATTATAGTTTCAATTAGGTTGTGAATTAGGTCTCAATTGGTTTGGCGATTTTGTCAATTACAGTTTCAATTGTGTTATCATTTGGGTTGTAAATTGCAGTGTCAATTACAGTTTCAATTGGGTTGTGAATTGTGACAAATTCCATACCAATTGGGTCCTGAACTTTGCCAATTACAGTGTTAATTTTGTTGACTTCCTGTGCATTGTTGTACGGTCATGGTACCACCATTCTTTCATCTCACGACAACATCACCTGAGGTCGACTTTCGAAGGCTAGAGAGTTATAAATTGGTTCCTGGGGTTATTTTGGGTACTAGATACCGGAAATGTTGCAAAATTTGAATGCGATGGATCCTTCGAAGTCAAAAGTCCAATGTCACGTAAACCGTGCTGGAGAGCTAAAGATTGGTGAATACAGCTACTTCAAACAGTAGAACTGAGAAATAAGAGATATTTTCATATTCGTTGGAGCAGTCAAGGTGAAATAGGGGTCGGAGAGACGATTTAGAAATCAAGAAGTGCAGAGAGCAACGATTTATTTCTAGTTAATTATAATAATCGTATCTGGCCCGAGGGCCTTCTTTTGAATGGCCCTCCACTCTGTTACGAAACCGCTACACCATTCTTGCAGAAATAATTATTATTCATAAGAAGAAAATATGGATGACTAAAGATTGCACATTCCCAATACCAGCCTTGAAACTTCTGTATTAAAGAATCAGCAGTGTTATTGCAGTTAGGAAATGAAATGTTATACTTCCACTAGCAGTGAAGGATTGTTCAACTCCGTTTGTTTCTCGTTGCCTAAGAGGTGTCAGAAACCTTGATTTCTTATTTGTTTATTTATTCATTAGGGATACATTTAGAATATATTGTTATAACTTAAATACAATCCTAATAATCTATTAATAATAATTTCTATCTCGAAATGCTATCTTCGTCGTATGTACATAATCATGTCTAGATGGATCTAAAGCCAGTTCACGTTTTATTCTTAGAAATCGGTAATCTGTTGTTTCAATAAACAAACAAAAGTTTGTTCTTTGGAATAAGAGGGATTTTACTTCTCGATTAGTCGAATTTCATGCCTTCAACTTGACATTATCAAAGTAACGTTAGTGCAATAGATCTGAAAATATATTTAGTCAGAAAACATTTCCGATCACAATTTAATAGATAAACAGTCACTCGAGATTTGTTTTAGTTTTTTACCGTAACAATTGTCTGTGTAACCCATTCGTTATATTGTAAATTATTCCTCAAATATTCTTATTTTCGGTTTACGCTCCATGAAATGTCTTGTTCACAGTTTACATATAGAAAACTTTCGCTTCACTCTAGTCATAAAATTATACTTAATTCTATGTTCGATTGTTTTATGCGAAACGGAAACTACATTCGCATTTTTTGCTTCTATTCTGAACTTGGAGTAACGAGGAAGAAGTCATCGAACCCGATTTATTTACAACCCAAACTGTAGTTCATTTTGGAGAAAAATATCACCTTTTAAGATATGAGTTTATTAGGCATTGAAAAGGAACTAAATAACTACAACGTGAGAGGCATTATCGCTAAATAATGTTTCGAGTGACCATGTTCTCCACATGCTTGCCTTGTTTGTTCAGTTGGTAAGAAAGATCAGCTTTGATGATTTATCTTCCTTTGAAGGTTGGTACGAATTCAGTTAATGAATATACCATTTACGTATTTTGCTTATATTTTATATTTAAGGGCACATATACTATAGCAAGGCAGGTAAGTTTCAAATGCTTCAATTTTTATTTTATTTTTCATCTTCAGTATGAACTTCGCAGGATATTTTATTTCCCAAAATATCCATCCTTCACCTGCTGCGGAGGATTGCAAAATCGCATACGAAAACGAAATCTTTATGCTATTCTGTACGTCTCTAGCTTTCATTTGACATATTTAATCAAAAATCGACCCTATTAATTTTCCCTTCGTCCTTTTGGGAGGAAAGAAAGAAAAAGAAGAGCATAATGTTATATATCTCATGATATTATCGACATCAAAAGCTGTCACTTTATATATACTGAGATCCACCTCCTTGAATTCACCCTCCCTTTGTTTGGGGAGGAGAAGGATGGAGGTAAAACTTCAGGGAACGTATGACAATTTCCATATTGCAAGCATTCATTTTTCCCCTATCTCTTTACTCCTGGGCATTGAGTTTGAATGACAGAGTAAACGTTATTTCATGCAAGTTCCACTTTTTTGGGGGGAAGGGAAAAAAGAAAATGTGGTAAATGTGTCATAACATACGATAATCCCCACGCGTGAAAAATCTTCGTTTGACAGATAGCTCATTTTTATTTGTAATAGCTTTCGGAAGATATAATGGAACAATTGTTTCACATTTAGTTTTTAATAATGGAGAAGAAAGCATGTAGGTAAAAAGCGTGTAGCCTATGACACTTCCTACGTCACAAGCTTTCATTTGACTCATAAGTGGTTACGTTTGGCCTTCGAGTTCGAAATATCAATCTTTTACAAATTTTGTTTCATTTTTCGTGTATATATACCCCGCAAAATAACTGTTTATAACCTTGAGACACTCCCTACTTTACAAGTGTTAATTTGAGATATAACTCGTTACTCTCTTATTTCGTGTTTGACAGATATAGTGGCAATTAAGTTTCACATTCCACTCTTTTCAGGGGGATTAAAAGCATGAGAGGGAATTTTTATACCTTAGATACTCTCCAAGACACAACAATTCATTTGGTACATACCCGTTGCGATTGATCAAAGGGTTGCGAATACATGTTGGAACAGCCATTTTGATAAACGCAACAAATTATGAGGGAAGGACAATAAGAAAATACGTTAAAATGACGAATGATATATGACAAATAACTACCACCTCTTTTATCAAATAATCTAATATAATTTATTTTAGTTCGTTTATTTCACATTCAGGTCGTCTTCAAAAGGCAGTTATATATCACGGATGCATCTTAATGATATGTTCATCGTTTAGAAATAAAAAAAGCAAATTTAACTGCGAAATGTGCAAAATATATCCTCATGCATTCATTGGGTATCTCCATACTGATTGTAAAAAGTGCTTTATCGTTTACGCTTTTTAAAGTGGTATCCAAGGCACTTTCATTCTTTCGGTCACGTTAAGTTTTCTTTCAGCAGTCTATTTCTTAAAAAACACATTAATCGATGTTTCAACCTTTATGGTAATACGTCAAATTGTAATTTTTTTTCACTAAAAAGAAGCCTCGGTAAAATAAGATTTGTCATAGTTTTTGACCGAAACGAAAATATACATTCGAAATGGGTCTGAAGGCTATTATTAATAATCGGTTAATTGATTTTATATTAAGGAAACGTGGCTGTAAGAAACCAATTCGTTATGGTTGAAAAGTTTTTCAACATTCAAATCATGTGCTTCTCTTTATTAAACTGCTTTAGAGGAAACAGAAAAAATATTTTATGTATAATAGTTTTCTAGAAATGTTGTTTTACATTATATTTACAGTAAAAATTCTAAAAAGAAAATTGTTTTAAAATGAAGGGTTAGTAATCCTCTTTTGCTATTCGGGTAAAGATCAACCGATTTAACAATAGAAATTCAAATCAGTATAATAGAAGGAAATCCTCCAACCAGACGTAAGCAACAATTAGAGTAATAGTTTATCATCCCTGGTGAATATGAGATGCTCGTTTTCAAAGAGAAGGAAGTTTCTTAATTTCCGATTTTGACCCATTTTTATGGTATTCAGTGTCAGACCAGGTCAATCATCCATTAGTTTGTATTTCCAGTGTTAGCACCAATTCGTTGCCATTGAAAATATGAACAAATGGATGATAGAAAAATTTCAATAAAAATTTAGTGCCTATAAAACAATAAACGAAATCATTGATCTCATTTATTACGTAAAACGGAAATGATTCCCTTTCCCATTCCATGTTGGGGTTAAGGGGAAAAAAAATCAAAGCAAATCCTTTGATCATCACACTCAATAAACAATACAACATTAGAATTTTCTCTCAATATATATTTTTCTAATATTTATTATAATACATTATATATCATCATCATCATCATCCTCAAGCAGCCATGGGCTACGGAGGTCCAACCAGATCGTGCAATTTAGTTCTCCAAGCAAGTCTATCCTGAGCTACATCTACTGCATCTGGCCACTGCACACCAATTCTAACAAGGTCTTGTTTGACATTGTCTGCCCACCGCATCCTAGGTCTCCCCTTCTTTCTGAGGCCTTTAGGCACACTGTTCACAACCCTATTCGCCAATCTATAATTATTCATACGGGCAACATGGCCAAACCAACGGAGTCTCTCTCTGCACAATATGCTGCTTAAAGGAGGATGCAAACTCCTTTGCCTAACCTCATCATTAGTTACAAAGTTGAAACACCTAATGCCCAAGATACTGCATAAGCATCTGGAATCAAAAGCATCTAGTTTCCTGTTATCTTGTTTACAAAGTGTCCAAGTTTCACTACCATAACTAACCCTAGAAAGAACCAAACTATTATACAGTCTAATTTTAGTCTTTAGGTGTATACGCCTATTTCTCCACACTCTCCATAGGATCTTAAAAGTCCCGGCAGCAATCCCTATTCGTCTGTTAATCTCATGCCGCACATCACCATTATCTGTTACATAGCTCCCAAGGTAATTAAACTGTGACACCTGCTCAAGACTGCAACCATTCAGATTAACTGAATCACAGCCTGCCTGACCAATTTTCATCACTTTAGTTTTCTCTCTGTTTATAACCAAACCTACTCTACTACCAGTCTCATCAACAGCTCGAATGAAAGAGTTCATCTCATCAACATCATTTGCCAAAAGGGCTAAATCATCAGCATAATCTAAATCAGAACTTTTCGTATCTCCAGCCCATTTAAGGCCAAAATCTTTCCCTTGAAGTGAATTTCGCATAACATAATCAACAACCAAGCTGAAGAGAAAAGGAGACAAAATGCACCGTTGTCGAACACCAGAAGTAATGCTAAACCAATTGCTACAAGCCTTACCAACTCTCACACACGACTCAGTGTTATTATAGAGAGCTTTCATAATGTTAACTAACTTGTCTGGTATACCATATGATTTCACAATCAACCGCAAATTATGACGATCAACAGAGTCGAAAGCCTTTTTGAAATCAACAAAGCTAGCAACCAAAGGTTTCTGAAACTCTAAACATTTCTCAACAATCTGCCTAAGTGAAAATATCTGATCCACACATCCCCTACCACTTCTGAATCCACATTGCTCATCACGCAATTGGATTCTTAATTCACACAACCAGATTCTTCAACCAGATTCTTAATTCTATTAAGCACAATCATGGAAAGAACTTTACCTGTAACAGAGAGTAGGCTGATACCCCTACAGTTATCACAAGAACTGCGATCACCTTTTTTGAAAATAGGGATAACAATAGCTCTGGTAAAATCCTTAGGAACCAAGCCTTTATCATAAAAGATATTCAGAATTTCAGTCATCCAAGTGGTAACCGAAACATTCCCAGCTCTAAGCCTTTCCGTAGTAATTTCATCTACCCCTGGGGATTTATGAAGTTTAAGTTTAGAAACAGCCAAAATAACTTCAAATTGTGTTATAGGTCCAACATTAAAGCCACCAATGTATCTATCATCATTGCAAACAATGGGAGTAGTACTAACTACATTGTTTAGAACATCACTGAAATGCTCAGCCCACCTAGCCATGACAGAATCCTCCCCTTCTATAACCTTACCTTGTTTATCCTTCAATCCTTGTATACCTGTCCGTTTTCTACCACACAAAACATTAACTATCTGGTACAGCTCTCTGCTGTTGTGCTGTCCAACTGCTTCCTCGGCTTTGTCAGCCAAACCATCAAGCCAAAGATTCTTATCAGCAGCTAACTGATCCTTTACAAGTTTATTAAGGTCTCTGTAATGCTTTCTATTAGGACTAATAGGGTATTGATTAAGGGCATTCTACATTATATATATATATAATATATAATATGTAAAATGGAATTATATATAATATGTGTAAAGGGAGTGAAAAGTAAGGTATCTAATACCAACGAACCACTTAAAGTCCTTTAAAAATAGAAAAAGTTGTTTAAGAATATAAAAATTAAAATTAATTCATTTATAAAGTAATAAAACGCTTAATTAAAATATATGAAAAACAGAATTCGGACAAATACTACTTTACCAAAACTCCCTTCTAGTAGACATAGATATTATTATCATTTGACGTATTATGATGATAGAGGATGAAACCTCGATTAATGGATAGTTGAATGGCTACCTTAGTCAAATGAATCTTAATGTGACCGAATAAAGGAAACGTGCTTTCGATACTACTATGAAAAGCGACAGTGATGATATAATTCTGCATTCAGCATTGAGACAACTAATGAATAATAAGGAATAATCTTTCCTTATGCATTCATCAGTTGCATAAAAGTTCGCAGAAAAATCTATTTTTGTTTAAACTGAGGGCACTTTGTTAAGTTGTATCTGTGATCTAAAAGTAACTTATTCAATGAGCAATATCTAATTTAAATTTATATTATATAAATCTGGTGGTAGTTTATTGTTAAAAAATCCTTTTTAACCTAGATTCCTATTTTTTTCTTTCCTGTTATGATTCACTTGTCGGTTTGTAAGTCAGTTCAAGTCCAAAGAGATTTCAATTTTACGTATTTTTTCAACCTGTGCATAAAATGTATTTTTAACAAAAATTTACAATTTTTTATAAAGTGACATTTCACACTCACCGGCCATTGAATTACAAATCTTTATTCAATACCGAATTGGATCTCTTGTAGCCCGAATCAGCACGTATGCGACCATACGAGGCGTTCTCCAGAGAGTCCTTTAACTGGCTCAGATTTGATGTATGAGGACTTTGCTCCCGGATATGTTTTTTAATATGCCCCATACATTCTCAATGCGGTTCAGATCCGGGCTTTTTGGTGACCAGGGAAGGTGATGGAAGACTCTGTCATGCTCTCTGAACAACTGCTGAACACATCTTGCACGATGGACAATAGCAATGTCGTCCATGAAACAGCCTTCACCTGCTGGATAAAAAGTCAATATTGCAGGATGGACTTGATCGTGAACAATTTTCAGATAATCCTTGGAAGACACCCGACCTTCTAGCAATATCAGGGGACCCGTTCCGTACCAACAGAAAGTGCCCCACACCATGACACCGACTCCAGAATCTTAAGTTGTGTTTACAAGGCAAGCTGTGTCCATTGTTTCATGGGACTCCCGCCAAATTCTCTGCCTATCGTCGGTACAGAACACAGGGACTCGTCGGACCAAATGATTTTTTTCCAGTGTCCAGTCACAGTGTTTCTGATACCACTGTAGAAGAACTTTCCGATTCTTCACAGAAATCAGTGGTTTCGGTATAGGCATGCGACTGCTAATACCGATCCTCTTCAATACCCTGCGAATAGTTCGCTGAGATATGGGTAAGGAGCAGCCTTTATTGAATGTTTCAGTCAATTGCTGCACACAGGAAATCCTGTTTTTCCGTACAAGCCTTCTCAGACGACGACGATCTCGTTCCTGACAGATTGTCATCACGTCATTTCTTAGACAAGCAATGTGGGTTATTTTTCCACTGATTAAAAACCTTTTGAGAAGCCAGCAGCTCTGATGTTTTTAAAATCGTCGCTGCAGGCAGACGACCCCCACAATAAGCCCTTTATCTAACCCCGAAAGATTCTTTGTTTTTACCATTGTTATCAATACTACTGACAATTACGACGAGCAGCAGTCTTAAATAGTTGTCTAGATAACTTGTTGATGCACGTGACCAGGTATTTTACATATACGCTGCCACAGGTGACGTTTACGTACATCTGCATAAAAGTTTCTAATTCAGTGACCGGTGTGTGTAGTTTACATCACAAAATGTTATCAAGAGAGTCAACTGTAATACATTTCATTAACTCAGTTTCCTTTCTTAAAATGGGAAAATAAAATCTAATATTTTGCAATTTCTTCCGATAAATCTGATTCTTTTTTTTTCCTTTATTCTACTTTTTATTAGTTTTACTTTATTTTTTTTACTTTTTCTACACCTATATATATATAAAGGTATGTTCTATTTCAGTTAAATAGAGGAAAATTTGAACTTAATATTTTGACCTCAAAATCTGTGTTATGTTGATTTGTAGAACGAGAGTCAAAGGTCATTGTAATTGCCATCTTCTTGATTTGGCAAAAATTCCTCCATTTCAGTATTAAAAATGGACTCCAACTTACGAACGTAATGCGCACCTTGAAATGTAATGGTAAGTTGATTTGGATTTTTCCATCAGAAATATTAAATCCTTTAGAGCTTTCTTCTGTCAAAAAACACACTCTAAAGTCGAAATTTAAGGCAACCTGTATTCACATTCTGAAGAAGATTTCTGCAAATACTTTTGGATTTCAAATAACAAACTCTAATTAAGGCAAAAATAATTTTAAAAAGTGCAAGAGTAGTCAGAACGTTTCAACTTTTCTAAGTTGTTTACCGTTTTTTGACATTCAATCTCGATAATATTTAGAAATTTGCCAAATCTCGGAATCTGAGCATGCGCATAAAGCTTCAAATGCTTCTATTCCTCGAATACTCGTAACATACATTGCCATCTGCTTCAGGATGCTGTTTGTAACAGAGGATACACGATGTTCAAGTGACAGGGGAGTACGAGGATTGCGTACTGCAGGTCCTATCGTTAAATAGAGGATATCTTGATCGGCAGGCAATAGCACAATGACATGTTACCAGGAGATCCTGCTTTCGTATCCCACCTGGCTGAGGACAATTTTTCCTCTACGTTTGATATCGAAGTTAAGAGTGATTTCATACTGTCCAATGAAATAACAGCTTTTGAACGATATACCATTTTCATAATTCGTCATCCATCGTGATACTACTTACGCAATGGACGAAAACATGAAATTGATGTTTAAATTGTGTATAGCCCATTACCAGAATTAACTGCAAACGACAAAAACTTCTGCGTATTTACACTGCAGTAAGCCGCACACCAAATAACAATGGACAACACACGAAAAGGCTTTCAAATGAAAATAGCCAATTTTTACTACTTTCGAGGTGAACACGAAAATGACAATAAAATTTGTCGATTTGCTCTTGTTTAGGAAAGACAGAGATGGTCATGTATAAACGACTCAGTCCGCATTGAGTACAAAGATAAATATTTCACAACGCTGTTACGATTGCGGACAAAAGATGATGCAATCATTAGTTGTAAGTGACGTCTCATAGGGTGAGCAAGTCTTTTGAGCGACTCCCATTTACCCCTGAGTCATAAGTACAACACAAGTGACCCTTGCAGTTTTAATCCATCAGTAGTAATGCCTCGTAACTGTGCAGATGCATTTTATTACATTTGCGGGGAAATGACGTTTGCAAGTCAGAAAAGGGCCATCACTCCAATAGTGAAAGCAGCATATGAGTTTTATTTTGGATGCAAGATCGGGGACTAGGACAAGGCCTGGGTCCCACATATATGCTGCAGTATGTGTGCAAGAAATCTTCCGAAGTGGCTGAAAGGCGAAAAAGTGGCGATGCTGTTTGCTGTTCCTACGTTTTGGAGAGAGCCAAGCAATCACTCAAATGATTGCTACTTATGCAATGTTCCACCTGTTTCTTGAGGCATCACAAGGAAAAAGAAGTGGACAATAGCGTACCCGAATATATATTGTGCTCTCCGACCATTTCCGCATGGCAAGGCCTTCCCATTCCCGAACCTCCAAAAAATTTTTCCATCGATTCAGACGATGAGGAGGGAGGCGAACCGACCTCGAGTGGTCCGCAGCTTTCGGTGTCTAATTATGATCCATACGTCTGCCACAGAGCGTCATCTGCGCCACACATTCTTAACAAAGAAGAAATGAACGATCTTGTAAGCGATCTGGAGCTGTCCAAAGCCAAAGCACAGTTACTTGGATCAAGACTTAATGGAGTCTTCTCGAGGAAAATGTCCCAGTGACTTCGTTTCGAACTTGTCATAAGCAGTTTGAGAAGAGAACTTTAGAACTAAAGAGAACTTTACTTCGGAAAAAATATGACCTTGTGTTCTGCTCCGATGCAAATGGCCTGATGAATGCCCTCGGAATAAAACATGACCCTCAAGAATGGTGACTATTCATAGACTCTTCGAAAAATGAGTCTCAAGGAGTGTTGCTGCATAATGAAAATCGATTTCCATCTATTCCGGTCGGACACGCTGTCTTACATGAAAGAAACCTACGACAACCTAAAACAGCTGTTAAACTGTCTTCAATACAGCAATTACGTTGGCATCTCTGTTGTGACTTGAAGGTAGTAGATCTGTTGATGGATCTGCAACTGGGATATACGAAGTACTGATATTTTTTATGTGAATGGGATAGCCGAGCAAACACTTTTCACTACGTGAAGACAAACTAGCTTCAGAGAAAATCTCTGAAGGTCGGAGAGAAGAATGTGGAACACTCAACACTGGGAGAAACGCATAAAATCCTGCTACCGTCCCTGCACATCAAACTCGGTGTGATGAAAATCTTCGTAAAAGCCATGGACCAGACTACATCAGATTTCAAGTACTTGGCTGACAAATTCCTTCGAATCAGTGAAGCGAAAATTAAAGAGGGAATTTTTGTGGGTCCTCAGATCCGCGAACTGCTCAGAGACCAGATGTTCGACAACCTGCTTCAGGATGACGAGAAAAGGGCTTGGGACCCGATTCGTCTGGTGTCAAAAAAATTTGTTTTCAGCTTATTATTTCATGAGTTCCATGTCCTACAGGACTTATTCTGTGATTCTTAACTACTGATTTATTGATTTAACGCCCTGAGCGTGAGTGACAAATATTAATTTCATTTGTAATGAGGCAACAGAGTTGTCCACTTCCAAGATAGATGGCGTCACTGTGCGAATAAGAAAACAATCCGGAAAGTTTATAATGTCACACAAGTTGAGAGGGGTTAGCCATTGGTGGTGTAGTGGTAACATAACAGGCATGTTTCCTGGAGACGTGGGTTCGAATCCCATTCATGCAAAATCAATTTTTTAAGCGCATTATTTCATGAATTCAAGTTATCATTTATTTTTCCCGGCTTAAAACATACCGAAAACAGTTTACAGACATTTCTTTACAAATTCGCCATCAGAATAAATTTTTTTTTGCAGTTTTCTCACTATTAACGAAACTTCATCGCGTCTTCCGACCTCGGGATCCACAGGTTTCTGAAATGTTTTTTCTTTTGCTATGTTGGTTTTGAAAACTTTCATAATCAAAATACTTATTGATGTAGTTTCTATTTGAGTGAGAGCTGAGCTCTTTAACAGGAAACTGAAGAGTTCATTCGGAAACCACGATGTACTCTTATTAACAAAGTCTCTGATGTGGGTGGTCGTCGTAAATTAAATCCAGGCTACTGAAGAACACTTTCACATTTCAAAGGAAAATTGGGAAAGACAGAAAAATTGTTATTCCACAAAGTATAAGAGATAAAAAATTTAATAATTTCCGCGGCAATATTCGCGGGCCACTTGAAAAAGGATTTTTGCACCAGATCGCTGCCTTACACCCCAGATTCAGTCTCAAGAGACCTTCTTTCTCTCTATTTTGGGAATCCGTCCTAAAGAGAAAGTCTCAGTAGTTACCTTTATAAGGGTTGTCTGGTTGATTAATAATGTGCCAAAATATTAAAATACGAATTCAGATTTTCTGAAAAACAAATATGACATTTGGGCCACTCCTGAGTGTGCCTTTGCTTGAATGACTCTTAAGGATAGAGTCTCCAAATGCAGTATGCCTTTATCGTATCAATAAATACAGTAATGTAACGTTAAAAATAATTTTAATGTTTTAGATTAAAAATATTTTCAAATATTTTGGGACACCATTTGTATGAATGTAACAAAAACAAATTAAAACATCGTTGGTCACTTTTCCCCCCAAGATAATTTTTCCTTAATAAATAGCGCATGAGTGCTATTTTATTATGAAAAATTTCAATCTGGATATTTCATACTGCTCAGACGATTAGAACTACCTTTTATTTTCTTCTAATCATCGAATTTCTTTTCATCCTTGAAGATGATGCATACTTTTACATAAAGAATCAGAGTACCACGTATCATGGCAACCGTTCGAGAGGGATCGGAGGTTGGCTTAGCCGGCATCGCTCCAGGCACGTAATCTACAGTTCCCAGGTCCGAATCCCACCTGGACCAGCGTTCAGATTTATCTCGGCGAAATTTCCAGCCCTTATCTCGGTCCGTATTATACACTAATGGGCTTGGAAATGCTGCCGTCCGTCGAATGAGACGTTATGCCGTGGGCCGTCTGAAGGAGAGAAATGTGACGTACAGTCGCTCAAAAAGGTATTCGAACGCTATGGTTGATTACAAAATTCAGAAAAAATATCTGGCAGCGATTTTTTTAGAAATCAGTGATCTGGAAACCTTCGTGTACGTACACGTATTAGTATTAATTATTATAATATTATTATAAAATCGTATTAGCCAGAATAATTCTCGATACTGGCTGTTTTAATTTCCTATGATACATTAAATTGTTTCCAATTGTTCCTGTTATAAAAATGTTTTGAAAATTTCGTTTTAATGAGGGTTGAATTAGTGAGAAAAACAGATTATCCTATGAAGCTTTGTTTTGCAATAGGGCATTTCTTTCATTTTCCGTTTACTACGTTTAGAAGGAAGACGTCGTAAAAATTCTGCCAAGTGTGGTGTCGGATTAAAGAGGGTACATGCAAATCCTATGCATAAAAAAAAAAGATTAAGGAGAATAGATATAAATATTGCAGTGCGATCGTGTAATTTAGAATTATTTCGGTCAGAACGCTTAAGAGTGAATGACCTCCATTAACATCTAAATCATTGGTAACAATTGGAAAATAAGTTGCCTCTCATGAAGTATAGATGGCGCAAGGTCCGCCACATTTCAGTGAAAGATTTATGTTTTCTTGGAACCGTATTTTCGTCTGATGCGTGGTTTTTATGGTAGAGCGCTCTGCCATGTATCTAAAGAGTTGCGGGTTCAATTCCTGCCATGTGAGTAATAATTTTTCACATGAAAAATTGTAATTTCTCATAATTTCATTATTTCAACCCAATGTCATATCCTTCCAATTGCGTTCCATCCAATTGTCCACCCAATTGTCGTATTCTCCAGGTTATCGTATCCACCCAATTGTCGCACTTGCAGTTGTTATCCACCCACTGCACTTCCACCCAATTGTTGTGTTCCCGTGTAAAATTCATAGAATATATTTAAAGGATTCAAATACAAAAACTTTTTCTTAAGACGGAAATGACGAGTTGTTTTCATTGAAGATGGAGTTGGGAGATAATTATGTGATGGATGATGCTGGATATGTAGGTTGAGAGTCCTCAATTCTTCTCTCCTCATCGCTATCACCCTCCGCTTGTACAGGGCTAAAGGCGCAAGTTCAAATCCAGAGATTACGTTCGAGGCTCACCTGTGAACAATTCTGATTACGTCTTTTTTTAAGGAAAAACTTCAATAGTTGGTGCTTTCCTGCTTTTATTTACTCTCAAATTGACTCTTAATATTAGTAACCAGCCTTTCGATCTGTTTAAACTCGATCCAGTGACTATGCCAATCGGCCCGAAAGTTTTTCTTTACTTCACTTGTAACTGCCACTATACTTTTAAACATTTTAATTACAAAATAAAAAAATATTGCATTTAACCGACATATTGTAAATATCTGATCATAAATATCTGGAACGCATCCATAGGATGTATTCTAAGAAGACAAAAATCGAAGCAATCACTAGAAAAAGACGTTTATTACCGGTGGATAATGGATTGAATCTAACATGTCCTATTGTGTTACACATAGAGTAACATGGGATGTATTATAAGACTTCACAATAATAATTACAGGGCCGGATCTCAAAAACATCGAAGGGGGAGAGAGTGGGGGCAAGAAACAACATCGAACCGGAAAAATGCAAGGGTGCAAGAGACTGGATTAATGTATTATAACGTCTCCGTTTTACAAGTCTTTAAAATTTGCTAAACATGTTAAATATTTTTAGACAATCCCTTACCCTTACTAGTATTCTGAAAGGGTGTGCGTGCTGGTCCCTCCTGGAATAAAAATATTTATATTACCACGGACAGTAGATAAAATCTGTAGAAACGTGTGCAAACATTACTGCATTATTGATAGATGACCTAGAGGGAAAATGACTTTCGATAATGAGAAAAAGCAAATTTCAAAATTCAATGATGATATTTTAAAAAGAAAAAAAAAATGCACTTCGATAAAGTCACAAATTAGAAGAAAAATTTATTTTATGAAAATGAAGCGATCTTTCTGCTGACAGAGCAAACAAGTTGAAAAAATTGCTCGGCTGTTGCGTAATAAATTTGAATTAAATGTGTGAAATTTCAGTTGTGCAAATCACGATGTCTTCAGAGTGAAATGGAAAGGACAGATGTTGATTAATAAAGTGAATAGACTTTCGATAATAGCATATAACTATATTTAATAAAAAATTAGGAAAGTACAGATTTCAAATGGATTGGTAGTAACATATTTAATATTGTCATTTGCTTTTCCTGACTCTTCCATTCGTTTGAAATGCTCAACTTTATCCCCTATTAATATAAACATCCCTTATTTGTTCACAGGCATTTGCGATTTTTATTTTGCAAATAATTTTAAAATCTTGTTCAGAAGATTATTGAGCTGGCATCTAGCATTTGGGAAATTTTCAATTATCGTAAGCCTAATGCTACCCATTTTAAATTGAAATAAATAGTTTTAAGAAATTAAATCATTGAGAATGACATTTCTCCCTTTCGAAACATTGGTTTGACCAGAAGGAATATTATCTGTATCACCAGGCTCAGAACGAGCTCAACTTTATTAAACGATTCCTTATTCAAAATGAAAAAAAAGTAAATTCTCCGAACTGTGTTCATTGCAATGTGAAAGAAACAGTATCACATGGGATTCTTAATTGTGAAGAATATGAAAATCAAAGGAGAGAATTAATATACAGTCTAAAAAGAAATAATATAACTGAATTGAGTCTTAAAAGTCTATTAGGCCAAGAAGAACCTTCTTTAAGATTTTGCTTTCAAGAGGTTTTGAAATTTCTACATAATTGTGATCTTTTTGAAAGAATTTAAAGTAACTTTGAATTATGCAGAGTCTTGCTTTTAGGTAATTGCTCCATTCTTGACGATCTGGAAGAGGGGGACGAAAAGCCCCGAATTTCCGGTAGTCTAGAGTTTTTTTTTGACTGACTGACTTTTTTCTTTCCGTATCACATCAATACATTCTAGTATACTGCGCTTGTGTAAGCCCCCCTTCCCATGTATTTCCCTTGCTAATCTGAATTCTCAGGTTCAGTCAGCCGCGATAGGGCGTCGCGTTTCGGTGGGAAGCACCTTTCCTATAATGCACTGTTGCATGATACAGATTAATGACAAAGGCCAATCTCTGCAATATGCTGCTCAATGTTGCAACAGTTATGAGATACCTAATCAGGTTATGGTCTGAAAGAATCTCGAACTGGGATCCATATAACCAGGTCAAAAACTTTTCTAGCCCCCCTAACCCACCCACACACTCACAACCACCATTATATTTCTGCTGAGTTCGGTGAGCTTCTTCGAAATAAAGGCAATGGGATGTTCTTGTCCCTGGGCTTCAATCTGGGAGAGATATGTTCCAACCGCAAGCGCAGATGCATTTCAATGCAGAACGCAAGATCACGTAGGATCAGGGGTATTGCATTTTACTGCCTCGTAGAACCCCTCCACCACCCTCAGTGCCTCGAATTTCTAGAGTCTGCTATAAACCTACTTATCAGTTTATATCTGCTTGTATGCACCATTATAATAAGTTTTATAAGTTATAATCTGCTATATAAGTTATATAATTATAATCTGCTTGTATGCACCATTTCAATGGTGCAAGTGACTACTTCAGAGTCACGTCTCTGAGTTGCTTTGCAATCGCTGCAAACTGATCTAGTTAGTGTCGGGAATATCCGAAGAGTCCTAATATGCTCTTCAGTTCCTTCATCATTCGAGGAACTTTCATCTTTCTGATGACCTCCAGTATGATGGTCAAAATATTTGGTCTCGCTCCTCCCCCAAGTACACGTTGCTATCTTGATTGTGATATACTTGACATTGATATCCCTAGGATCCGCTCCAAGATGTTAAGTTGATCCTCCCAGCTGTTCGAAAAAGAAAGCTATATCATCTAGATATCAAGAGCAATAATCAGCAATGGTAGCGTAATTATGGTATTCACAATTTTCTGGAAAAATGCCCCAGAGATCTTCAGCACTAAGGGAAGCACTTCCCACTGGTACAGCCCTCGGTAGGTCAAGAATGCTGTATAACCTTTACTACAGGGGATCATTGGTATTTGCCAATATCCCTTTAGCAAATCCAGAGTTGTTATATAGCTCGTCCTTTCCACCTGGTACAGCACTCTATTGGATTTGCCACCCAGTGATGGCATTGAAGCTGTGAAAGATGATGCATAACCTCACTATACAGTCTCTTTTCGACACACAAAACTGGGTGCGTAAACGCACTGTTGAAGGGCATAATCAATCTCTTGTCTCCCACCTGACGGTCAACTTCATCGCGTAGTACAATGTGAACCATATAATGATGTACTTACTTGACCACTAGTGGAACCCTCAGTTAAAAAAAACACCATGAATGACATTGAAGGGAGTCTACCGTCTGTCTTCTAGCAGTTATCCAGTGGTTCCCTTTTTCAGGGTCGTTGTAAACTGACCACTTAGCCCATTGTGTACAAAAGGTGCTAGTCATAGGTAAATCAATCCAATTCAACTTATATTACCATTCACATGTAACAGGTCAAAAAGGATTTCTAGAATGACGGTGCTTTCAGGTTGTTTTTATGTCTTAATTTATAGAAACCAGGGTAAAATACGTAAAATCCAAAAGCGTTGCTTAGTGTAAAATTATTTTAATTTTTTATGGTAAAATATGTAATTTCACTTACCTCTTATGATTACCTGTATTCGTAGTTATACCTTACACGATTATATATTCATCTACTTGAATTTCCTACCAGGAACTGATAGGAAATTCCTCTTTCTGTGAAGAAGAATTGAAATGAGAAAAGGAACAAATATTTTACTGAAAACCTGTCGTGCGCTTTGTTTCGTCAAAGATGATTCAATTGTTTACATTCATTGTAAAATGTGTAATATTCTGTAGCGAAATAATTAATCTTCTACGTAATTGAGAAGTGTCTTTTATGATTCACTTATTGATGCCATGATTGAAAGAATTAATTTATTGAAATATATTGCATAAAATAACCATATATGAGATTTTCCTTCCATTAGAGATTTACAAAGAGAAATCGAATCTTTCCCTTCAGAAATTGAAATAAAAGATAACGATATGATCATGAAACTGTAGACTATTAATTGATTTCCAGTGAAATATACAAGTCTTTTCCAAAAATCTTTTCATCGTAAGGTAACTTATGATATATCGGAAACTCCGTAAAATCGTAATTCCAAAGAGTACGTAAACAGGCAACAATGAGAAGATGTCAATAGATTTTATCGAACTTTTAAACAATGAATTGTTAAGAAATGGAGACTCTGAATGTCCTGAATATGTAACTGGATCTCTACGGTTATCGTGCACAAGAACAACACAGAACATCATCTTCCAAACATTCAGGAAAAGAAATATATAAACCCCAAAGGCAAAGGAGTACTGATGAATTAAATCTTCAGCATTATCAATAAATTTTTAACTTTACAGCGTTTGTGCACTATCAATTCGTCAGTTGAATGTCATTAACATGAGACTTATTTTGGCATTACATATGCTCAGCTACAGAATTCACCTAAACATGCATTTCGTTAATATTCCATTGTGTTGAATTACTTTACCACTGAGCAACACTTTTCTCACACACAATGACATCAAAGTGTCAGAGAAGATTGGGAAAGCGTATCCACTTGACAGCTGATAGGAGTGTGATGCTCTCTAATGTACAGTCGCTCAAAACACGAAGGTTGCCAGATCACTAATTTCTAAAATAAACCATTGCCAAGTATTTTTTCTGAATTTTGTAGTCCGTATATTTTTTGAACGATTGTACAGAGGGTATGGGAAGCTTAAGTCCCATCCGATGTACGGTGGTCTTTCCAAGTCCAACTGTTGTCCCCTTTAACACTGAGGAAGAATGGAGGTTAGAGGAGTAAATCTCAAAGCAAGCACAACTGGGAACCGAACTGAAGTTTAGGAGCCTGGCACACTATTGGCTGAGTCATCTCCTGCTCCGAAAGAAATGGGCATATACTGTGAACAGGACATCTACAATGAATGGCCAAACGCTGTACAGTTCCTATGAGGAAGATGGAAGCTTCCCTTTAAAGCTACCAAGAATATTCTTTAAAGTATCGCTCTCCTGCCCACTGTTTAACCGATCTACGACAGCCTTTCAAACTCATTCATGTCTTCTTTCTCATCAAGAGAACGATGGGGTTGAGCGGGGATAAGTTTCTTCGCTGAAATAATTTGGACTGGAACCAGGGAACTGCAGATTACGAGTCTGCCACTCTGCCCACTAAGCCAACTCTCGTCTCTCATTCAAATGAGCTATATATTTCATTCAATATTCTTTTACAAAACATAAAGGATGGAGATAGAAGCTCTATTAAGCTATTCCAAGCTTCTCATACAACATCAAACAGCGCCTTCTCTATAACACTGCCTTTTCATTCGCCCTCAAAATAGGTTAAAAAAAATTTCAACCTCCGACTACTTTAAGCATTGGGCACTAGATGGCAGCATCTTCCTGAAAAACCTTTCAATATGGGAAATACTGATACTGGATAATTCTCTACGTATTCAGCTAATAATATTACAGTTATTCAAGCAGTATAGAAATAGATGTGCTTATGGCATTGCTTCTGTTAAAGCTCAAACATAGGAAAAAATATATATATATATTCTATTCTTTACCCTAATTGCTAATGGATAGTTTCAGATGCTTGAGTCCTTTAAATATTGGACGAATATTTTTAACCCTAAATAAACTGCTCTACCAGAATATTACAGAATTTCCATGTTATATCAATGGGAATCTAACTTCGAAGCTCTATAATTTCTGTAAGACGCATTCAATGGAAAAACATCACAAAAGATTAAAATCCTTCATATATGCGTACAGATCCAATGAATGTAACATCCAGCAGATTTGTGGCTTCACTTATAACCTCAGGTGAAGAGAATTCTTCGGGAATTACCAGAGCAGTCTACGACAACATCGTTGGCGTTTAATTCTTCCATTTCTTGCTGTAAAATAATTCAAAAGAAAATTCCCGAAAAATTTACGTTACTGCAGAAATTTTGGCATCCAAAGAAACTGAATACTGAAATAAAATTTCCGTATGTGAGAAATTATGTACATAATTTCCGTAAATCGGGGACTACTGTAAAAAAAAATAATAGAAGATTATGGTTAGATTCGCTGCACCGTGATCATAAATTTTAGTAAGAAAGCAATCGGCAAAACTTCTAGCCAAACACATGATTATTTGCTGTAAAAATATCTGTGAGTTAATCAATGGAAATTGTTTATTGGAAGTATCACGTTGGAAGTATTTCATGATTCGTCAAGTACTGAAGTATAAATTGAGCTGGGAAGGATGTAGGATATCTTTCTTTTGATCTTCTGTGATGCTTTGTAGATGACATCATAAGACACAAGTATATTGCATTCATAAACTCCGTTCAAATCCTTAGATTGTTCCTTACGAATCCCTTTCCTGTTTATAGACTGGTAAGAGACTTCGGAATTCGAATCGTCATTTCGAACATGAAATCTCTCCAACTGATCGTTATAAGCGTTATGATTCATGACAAGTGGCGATTATTTCACAGACTTCTTTTCTAGTGATGTAAAGAACCTTGCTTGCCATTTGAGAAAAACCTGTTCTAATCACTATACACTGTTTCTTTGCACTATTTTCATGCAATCAATTGAAAGCAACGTAAACATGTTATTATAACCCTTTGATAAGCTTGCTACGTGGCATGGCAGGATTTAGATGTAAATGATTGTGCTCCAAAATTATAGCCAACTGATTTTTCTTTCGATTTTTTATTCGTGATCCTCCCTCAGTATAAAAATGAACACTGGATGACTTTGAAAACCTTAATGCCCATTTAATGGAATCTTTAGGAATGGCTGTATGTGAGGAGAGACAAAATACATGAATGTTTTAAAAATCTACAAATAGATTTCAGGTCAGATGATTTCTGCATTCACTCCTTTATGAGCAAAATCCCTGTGTCTGCCTATTAAGTATATGAGAAGTAATTAAAATGGAACATTATAGTCACTTTCTTTGTTTTAGGAAAGAGTTAAAACGAGTTTAATTTCTCTTAAAGTCCTATATGTTGAAGTTCATAAAACGAAAAAAAAACCTACACCTTTTATTTCTGTTTAAATAGAATACTTATTATTTTGTTTTCGTTCAAACGTGTAGTGTTCTTGGATATATTGCCGAAATATCATGTACGTATTGTTCACAATATGCCAAATTCTTTCAAACTATAATAACGAAATAACTACTAATAATGTCTTTGTACAAACAATCCCCGATTTCCGTAAGGGTTTGGTTTCTCTAAATCCTAAATCGGGCAGGGGTTGGCTGAAGTCGGGTAACCTACTTCCACGCATCGCAAGTTAAAGTTTGTTGATCAGAATGGGATATGTCAATGAAATTCAGCACAAATTAATTTAATGATGTTGTCCTGAGGAAACTACAATATGCTGCAAGATTTCACTAGTCCAGTGATCGATAACTAACTTAAATGTAATTTTACATTTTTCAACATCCCACATTGCATACATAAGTGTACTAATACTTTTTATGATTATGCCATAATTATTTATTAATACTTGTGTTAGTTTAATGTATGAGCTTTAAAAAAAATTGGAAAGGTGTTTACGAGTAAATTTGTTGGGACCTGGCCCTCATCTTATAAAAAAAGCATTTACCGGGCAGCACAAAGTTTGAGAACCACTGGTTTAACCGGTTTGCCAATTTGTTTAACGAACTTCCACCCTGTAGAGGTGGAGGTAAACACTTTAATTCTATCACAATTGAATTCCATTCCATATGCCTGGGGTATTTATTTTTTTCTAACAGCCGTGAGACGTTTATACGTCAGAATATCTTCCTGTCTTCTAGTTCGTTTCACTTTACTTTCCGCTCGTCTGCGTATTGTTATCATTCTTCTAATGTAAATTGCGTTGTAGTTAATATAGTTGTGTTTGTTAATGGTTACGGTGTTCTCATCTAGGAATAGGGTAATTTGATTAAGGAATTTTAACAGAGAGTCGTCTGTGACTGCAGAATTACGGTCTTCGGAAGTTTGAAGTTTTGCAGGAAAAGCTCTCCATTTTATGCATTTGCTGGCTGTGTTTGCAGGACTTCTGATTGGAGGAAATTCGTTAATAATGATGAGCGAATGATCGCTGAAGACTTGGTCGGGGTGTAGTTTCCAATTAAGCAAATGTGGAATCTCGGGCAAAGCCAAGGTGAGATCGATAGCAGTAGTTGTGTAGTGAGGCCTGAAATAGGTGTAACTTCCGTCGTTTATAAGAACCAGGTTACATTTCGAGAGGAATTGTTCAATAATCGTTCCTTTGGGATCCAGCCTGTCTTCAGCCCATGTCGGGCTATGAGCATTGAAATCGCCGCATAATAGACAAGGAAAGGGGTATGCTTCTAAAATTTTACCTAAGCATTTAATTGTAATGTCTTTACCTGGATTATAGAAGGATATAAGTGAAACATGTTGATGCTTTATTTTAAGTCCTACTACCACACATTCTATTCTGGTTCCATCTGTAGGAAGTGATATCCTATTATGGGGCATATTTCTGTGAATAAAGATCCCAGCTCCAGCTGTATTTGGAAATTTGTTGCACAGATGGGGGATAAAATTAGGAATTTTTTTTCTTTTTTTTTTGAGATTCAGTTTTTACCACCTCCTGTATAGCCAAGGCGGCGAAGTTGTGCTGTGTTAGTACTTCCGAAAGAGGACATAATTTCGGAAGTAAGGATCGAGAGTTCCAAACGAAGAACTGCAGAAGAGAGTTCGCTAAAAAAATTATCCATAATAAGCAAACGAATATTCTGAGGGAAGGTGAAAGAGTGATTTATTTTTCTGAGATCGCAGTAATAATATCAGATCCTGCGTCTGATTGGTCATGGTTGGGATTAGATTTATTTCTGGCTAAAACGTGATTTCTAACTTCGGTGAGACTTTCGTTGAATGAGAACAAGATGTTTTGCATTCTGAGTCGCAGTTCGGTTACGACTACGTGCAATTTCTCTGCATCAGTGAGAGAAACGTCTGATCCTGTGGATGAGATGGATAAACATTCTTCTTCTTCTATATTGAAAGTTGAATTGGAGGCTATGTTGCTGCTAGGCAATGAAGGGAATTCCATTTCTTGGCTATTTTGTATGTTCCTTCATCTAGAAAGGCTTCTTTCTATTACCGGCATAGGTAATATTTACCTTTTATTACTTATATTACCTTCATTCTATTACCCTTCATAGGTATGCATTTGGATGGGCAGCAAAGAGAAAGTAAAAAATACGACCTGAGCAGAACCACGCTTCTTCCTGGATCCAGAAAATCGTACATAACTTATCTAACCGTTACGCTCTGAAAAGAGCTGTGGAACGTTTTTCTAAGAATTAGGTTAAAAGCTAAGCTAACCTGACTACGTGAGATAACAAACCGAAAGGACGAAAACAGTGATTTAACTTCTTATCGCTCTTTATTTCAAATTGAAATGGGCAGCATTAGGCGTAGGATAATTGAAAATTTCCCAAATGCTAGTTATCAGCTCAATAATCTTCTCAGTAGAATTTTAAAATTATTTGCAAAATAAAAAACGCAAGTAACTGTAAAGAAATAAGGGATGTACATATTAATAGGGGATAAAGTTTAGCATTTCAAATTAATCGAAGAGTCAGGAAAAGCAAATGACAATATTAAATATGTTACTACCAATCCATCTAAAATCTGCATTTTCCAAATTTGTATTTAAGTATAATTATATGCTATTATTGAAAGTATATTCACTTTATTAACCAACATCTGCCCTTTCCATTTCCTCTGTAGACTTCGAGATTTGCACCACTGAAATTTCACACATTCAATTAAAGTTTTTTAAGCAACAGCCGAGAATTTCATTTCAAATTGTTTGCTCTGCCAGCAGAAAGAACTCTTCATTTTCATAAAATAAATTTTTCTTTTAATTTGTGACTTTATCCAACTGCATTTTTTTCTCTTCTAAATATCATCATTGAATTTTTAAATTAGCTTTTTCTCATTATCGAAAGTCATTTTTCCTTTAGGTCATCTATCAATAATGCAATAATGTTTGCAAGCGTTTCTACAGGTCTTATCTACTGTCCGTGGTAATATAAATATTTTATTCGAGGCTTAACGGACCAGCACGCACACCCTTTCAGAATAGTAGTAAGGGTAAGAGAGTGTCTAAAAATATTTAACATATTTAGTAAATTTTAAAGAACTGAAAAACGGAGGGGGATGTGTTATACTACATTAATCCAGTCTTTTGCAAACCCTCCCCTTACATTTTTCCGGTTCGATGGTGTTTCTTGCCCCCTATCTCTCCCCTTCGATGTTCTTTAGATCAGTGCCCGGTCACTATTATTGTGACGTCTTATAATGCAACCCACGTTACTCTATGTGTAACACGATAGGATATGTTAGATTCAATCCATTATCCATCGGAAATAAACGTCTTTTTCAAGTGATTGCTTCGATTCTTGAGTTCTTTTAATACATTTTTGCAATTTAGTGTATCAATTTATGCTAAAAATAAACGAAACATCTCCTATTTGTAATTAACAAGTTTGAAATAATACTGGTTGTTTAACAGGAGTATAGGAAAACCTTTGGGGCCGATTGGCTTAGTCACTGTATCGAGTCTAAACAGATCGAAACTCCGTTCACCAACATGAATATCAGCAAGAGGGAAAATACAAGCAGGAAAGCAGCAACTATTGATGTTTCTTTTAAAAAACGGCGTAATCACAATTGTTCACGAATGAGCCTCGAACATAACCTCTGAAGATAAACTTGCGCCTTTAACCCTGTATAGTCGGAGGACGATAGTGATGATGAGAGAGCAATTGAGGACTCTCAAGATACATATCCAGCATCATCCATCACATAATCATCTCCCAACTCCATCTTCAATCAAAACAACTCGTCATTTCCTTCTTAAGATAAATGTTTTGCCTTTGAATCCTTTAAATTATATTCTATTCTATGAATTTTACACAGGAGCGCGACAATTGAGTGGAAGTCAACTGGGTGGATAACAAATGGAAATGCGACAATTGGGTTGATACAACAACTAGGAGGATACGACAATTGTATAGACAATTGATGGAACACAATTGGGAAGATATGACAATGGGTTGAAATAAGGAAATTATGAACAATAACAATTATCCAATTGAAAACTTATTACTGACATGGCGGGAATCGAACCCGCAACACTGTAGGTACATGCCAGAGCACTCTACCATAAAAAAAAGCATCATATTAAAACACGCTTCCAGGATAACTTATAAATCTTTCACTGAAATGTGGCGGACTTTGCGCCATCTATACTTCATCAGAGGCAACTTATTCTCCAGTTGTTGGCAATGATTTAGATTAAAATGAGGGGCTTAAGTGTTCTGAATGAAATAATTCTAAATTACATGCAATGCAATATTTGTATCTTTCTCCTTAATCCTTTTTCCTATATGGGATTTGCATGTACCGTCTTTAATCCGACACCACACTATGGCAGAATTTTTTGGAAGTGTTCCTTCTAAACGTAGTAAACGGAAAATGAAAGAAACATCTTACTGCAAAACAAAGATTCACAGGATAATCTGCTTTTCTTACTAATACAACCCTAATTAAAAAGGAATTTAAAAAAATATATTTTATAAAAGAAACATTTGGAAACATTTGAATATATCATCATCCTCCTCCTCCTCAAGCAGCCATGGGCTACGGAGGTCCAACCAGACCGTGCAATTTAGTTCTCCAAGCAAGTCTATCCTAAGCTACATATACTGCATCTGGCCACTGCACACCAATTCTAACAAGGTCCTGTTTGACATTGTCTGCCCACCGCATCCTAGGTCTCCCCCTCTTTCTGAGGCCTTCAGGCTCAGAAAGTTCTGAGCTTGAAGTGTGACTGTTCATAATCCTATTCGCCAATCTATAATTATTCATACGGGCAACATGGCCGAACCAACGGAGTCTCTCTCTGCACAATATGCTGCTTAAAGGAAGTTGCAAACTCCTTTGCCTAATCTCATCATTAGTTACAAAGTTGAACCACCTAATGCCCAAGATACTGCGTAAGCATCTGGAATCAAAAACATCTAGTTTCCTGTTATCATGTTTACAAAGTGTCCAAGTTTCACTACCAGGGCCGTGCCGTGCTATGATACAGAGAAGCGGCCGCATCAGGCGGCACCGTAAGGGGGCGGCATAAGCAGCGAAATCAAAATACCAATTTGAACCATTCAGTAAAAAAAAATCTTTACGCAACGCTTTTCTATATTGGTCTGTTATTCCGATATTAATGTATACGATTTATGATTTATCTTATGCCTCTGCCTAAGCGCTTTCGGTACCCTTTGCTCTCGGTTTCTGGTGCAAGTGCATCGTTGGCGAGCGCTCGCCGAAAGACTTTTGATCTGACAGCGCGAAGCTATTATTTTTTGTAATATACCGCGCGGCCGCTCCTAAAAGCTGAGGCGGCAATTATCACAAAAGACAATTGCACGTGTTACGCGTTGATAGTTCTGCTTTGAGCTTACAATTATTGACAATATTTGATTTTAATGTTAGTTTGTCATGAGAAGTGGCAAGTGGCTGTGCTGTATTTAAATCAGTAAATCAGATATATGATATATCTGTATCAGTATAATATTTGTGCATTTATACTAATTCAGTTTTTTTGTTTAAAAGGTAGATCAGGTAAGAGAACTTATATACCTATCTTATATATATTATATTCATATGCGTTGAAGTGGAGACAATACAAGAAAAAGTTAAAGAAAGGCATATGTCAAAACGGCTGCTAGCTGTCAATTTGACAGATATTCGTTATCTATTTATTATGTTCTGTTACCTACAAATCTTACTAGCTTTGCAACTCATTTCTATCGTTATTTTATCTACCCTATTTTAATAGCATAAGCGTCATTATGTTTAATCATTTTCAATGACGTTCAATCCCGTTGCATCTTTGCGAAGGACTGTGAATTTTTAATATTTTTATTACAGTATGCAACAGAAAAGAAAAAATTGTCTGGAAGTCAATATAAAAAGAAACGCTTAAAGAAAGAGGAACAAAGAAGAAAGCTATGTTATGAAGGAATTCTTAGTACAAAAGTCCTGTTTAATTGAGCCGTCCGCATCCACAGCGACTGCTTTGGATTTGGCAAATAAAAACTCAGTGCCGCCCCAATCACTTCCAGAAGAAGTTGTTGAAGAGAGCAAAAAAAAATAACACCATCAGAAGTTCATCAAGAGCCGGGTAGCAGTAGCAGCCAGTAGATATTAAACGAAATTCCTTCTGATCCTGCATTATGGAATGCTTTCTGCATGTCATCTGAAACTCGTCAAATACTGGTTGAGAGGGGTCATCAAATTAAAGAATTCGAGTTTCCTATTAATAAAGGAAGGCGTAGATTTTCGCCCTCGCATTATTTGAAAGTGTTGAGCAATAGTGAAGTCGTTGAGAGAAGTTGGTTGATTTACTCTGTTACAAATGATGCCGTTTTTTGCTTTTGTTGTATATTATTTGATAATTCGTCTATTAATGACTGGCCCAAAAAAGGTTATTCTGACCGGGGAAATCTTATAAGAGCCCTCACAATGCACGAAAAGTCTGTAAATCACAGAAATGCTTTTAGAGCATGGAAAGAATTGGACATTCGATTAAAGCAGAAAAAAACTATTGACGCTGAATATCAACGAATTATGGATATGGAAATTCAGCATTGGAGAGGAGTTCTAAAAAGAATTGTCAATAATTAGACTCTTGGCCTCACGCTTAGCTTTTCGTGGAACAACTGAACATTTGTTTCAGCCTAATAACGGAAATTTCCTGAAGTTGGTAGAATTGCTTTCCGAGTTTGAATCCAGTTATGGAAGAACATACAGGAGAGTTCAACGCGAGTCTGATAAATGGTCTGTGACTTATCTAAGCAATAATATACAAGATGAATTGATAAATTTGATGGGAAATGTAATTTTACGCAAAATTGTCGAAATAACAAAAATTGCTAAACATTTTTCGATAATCGCCGATTGTACCCCAGACGTAAGTCATATTGAACAGCTCTCATTAACAATAAGAGTTGTCGCTTTAAACTCCATACAAAATAAATATGAAATTGAAGAATTCTTTGTTTTCTCTAAGCTAGTGATTCAACCGGAGAGGGTTTGACAGAACTTATTCTGACACATTTGGAAAAGTTAGGTTTTGAGTTATTAAAGTGGCTTAGAGGACAAGGCTATTACAACGGAGCTAATATGAAAGGAGTAAGAAAGGGTGTACAAAATAGAATACTTGAAAAATATCCAAGGGCGTTTTATGTGCCCTGCGCATGTCATTCTTTAAACCTAGTTGTGAATGATGCAGCGTCTTCTTCTACTGAAACAACTTTTTTTCCTATCGTACAACAACTTTACACTTTTTTTTTCTGGTTCTACAAAGCGTTGGGAAGTGTTAAAAAAATATGTTTCACAATTAACTCTAAAACCATTGAATGCTACTAGGTGGTCAAGCACAGTGGATGCGTTAAAACCTTTACGATTTTAACTTTGGGAAATCTATGATGCATTATTCCAAATAATAGAAGACATCAACAGAGATGCAGAAACTAAAGTTAAGGCAAGAGGGTTGGCAAAAAATATTAAAAATTAAAAGTTTATATGCGGTATGATTCTTTGGTATGATATTTTATTTGAAATAAATTCAGTCTCGAAGCTATTGCGATCTGTAATTAAAAATTTGTCAATTGTGTAAGGATGTTATCAGAAACCATACAAAAAGTGAAAAGTTATAGACAATCTGGATATGATCAGATGAAAATTGCTGCTAATGAGATTGCAGAGAATCTTGAATGCAGTGCAAAATTTCCTGCCGAAACTGAAGTTAGAGTCAGAAGGAAAAAGCGTCAATTTGACTATGAAGAAGCTGTCGATCAACCCTTAACAGAGGAGAATAAATTTAAAATAAACTTTTTCAATTCTTGACATTACCCTTAATTCTCTGAATGAACGATTCACGCTTCTGGAAACCCATAGCAAAAAATTTCAGTTTTTATATGACATTTTAAAACTCAAAGATATAGATGACAAAACCCTAGAAAATTATTGTACCAGTCTCCAGTCAATACTTTCGGTCGAAAATGAATCAGATATAAATGCAAATGATCTTCAAGAAGAATTACGTGATGTATCCCGAATGCTACCATATTCTATGAAACCTTTGGATGTTTTAAATTATTTGTGCCAAAATAACTTAATTACTTTGAATCCGAATACTGTTGTAGCTCTGAGAATTTTATTAATACTCACTGTCTCTGTAGCTAGTGGGGAGAGAAGTTTTTCCAAATTAAAATTAATAAAACACTACTTAAGAAGTTCAATAAGCCAAACAAAACTTAGAAATCTGTCATTAATTTCTATTGAATCTACATTGGCTGCCACTCTAGACTCTCTGTTCCAGGTAAAGTTCTTTCCATGATTGTGCTTAATAGAATTAAGAATCTGGCTGACAGTCAATTGCGTGATGAGCAATGTGGATTCAGAAGTGGTAGGGGATGTGTGGATCAGATATTTTCACTTAGGCAGATTCTTGAGAAATGTTTAGAGTTTCAGAAACCTTTGGTTGCTAGCTTTGATGATTTCAAAAAGGCTTTCGACTCTGTTGATCGTCATAATTTGTGGTTGATTGTGAGATCATGTGGTATACCAGACAAGTTAGTTAACATTATGAAAGCTCTCTATAATAACACTGAGTCGTGTGTGAGAGTTGGTAAGGCTTGTAGCAATTGGTTTAGCATTACTTCTGGTGTTCGACAAGGGTGCATTTTATCTCCTTTTCTCTTTAGCTTGGTTATTGATTATGTTATGCGAAATTCACTTCAAGGGAAAGATTTTGGCCTTAAATGGGCTGGAGATACGAAAATTTCTGATTTAGATTATGCTGATGATTTAGCCCTTTTGGCAAATGATGTTGATGAGATGAACTCTTTCATTCGAGCTGTTGATGAGACTGGTAGTAGAGTAGGTTTGGTTATAAACAGAGAGAAAACTAAAGTGATGAAAATTGGTAAGGCAGGCTGTGATTCTGTTAATCTGAATGGTTGCAGTCTTGAGCAGGTGTCACAGTTTAATTATCTTGGGAGCTATGTAACAGATAATGGTGATGTGCGGCATGAGATTAACAGACGAATGGGATTGCTGCCGGGACTTTTAAGAATCTATGGAGAGTGTGGAGAAATAGGCGTATACACCTAAAGACTAAAATTAGACTGTATAATAGTTTGGTTCTTTCTAGGGTTAGTTATGGTAGTGAAACTTGGACACTTTGTAAACAAGATAACAGGAAACTAGATGCTTTTGTTTCCAGATGCTTACGCAGTATCTTGGGCATTAGGTGGTTCAACTTTGTAACTAATGATGAGGTTAGGCAAAGGAGTTTGCAACCTCCTTTAAGCAGCATATTATGCAGAGAGAGACTCCGTTGGTTTGGCCATGTTGCGCGTATGAATAATTATAGATTGGCGAATAGGGTTATGAACAGTGTGCCTAAAAGCCTCAGAAAGAAGGGGAGTCCTAGGATGCGGTGGGCAGACAATGTCAAACAGGACCTTGTTAAAATTGGTGTGCAGTGGCCAGATGCAGTAGATGTAGCTCAGGATAGACTTGCTTGGAGAACTAAATTGCACTGTCTGGTTGGACCTCCGTAGCCCATGGCTGCTTGAGGAAGATGATGATGATGATGAAAGTTAGAAGGGTAAAACTGTAGTAGATTGTTGTAGTTGATAGTTTATATCATTATTATAAAGTAGTTTATATTTTCAAATTAAAAATAGTATTCGTACATTTTGTGCAGTGTTTTTTTTAAAATCACAATCGAAGGTTATTTTAAAGAAAAAACATTTAAGGGGCGGCATTTCGAAGACTTGCATCATAATGAGAAAATTTACCGCATGGCCCTGTTCACTACCATAACTAATCCTGGAAAAAACCAAACTATTTTAGTCTTTACGTGTATACGCCTATTTTTCCACAATTTCCATAGATTCGTAAAAGTCTCGGCAGTAATCCCTATTCGTCTGTTAATCTCATGCCGTACATGACCAGTATCTATTACATAGCTCCCAAGATAATTAAACTGTGACACCTGCTCAAGACTGCAACCATTCAGATTAACTGAATCACAGCCTGCCTGACTAATTTTCATTACCTTAGTTTTCTTTCTGTTTATAACCAAACCTACTCCACTACAAGTCTCATCAACAGTTCAAATGAAGGAGTTCATCTCATCAACATCATTTGCCAAAAGGGCTAAATCATCAGCATAATCTAAATCAGAAATTTACGCATCTCTACCTCAGATTGTGTTATAGAGCCAACATTAAAGCCACCAATGCCTTTATCATCATTACAAACAATGGGAGTAGAAGTAACCACATTGTTTAGAACATCACTGAAATGCTCACCCCACCTAGCCATGACAGAATCCTCACCTTCTATAACCTTACTTTGTTTATCCTTGAACCCTGTATAACTGTCCGTTTTCTACAACACAAAACATTAACTATGTAGTACAGCTCTCGGCTGTTGTGCGGTCTAACTGCTTCCTCGGCTTTGTCAGCCAAGCCATTAAGCCAAAAATTGTTATCAGCAGCTAAGAGATCCTTTACACGTTTATTAAGCTCTCTGTAATGCTTTCTATTAGGACTAGTAGGGTATTAATTAAGGACATTCCTGCACTTTCTTCTTTCTTAAATGAACTCAAGTGCCTTATCACTCAAATAATTCTTCCTCCTCTGTTGCTTTTTCCCTAAAAGAGTACGGTTAGTTTCCGAAAAAGCCTGTTTAAAATGGTCCCATTATTCCTCAACTTCGGTAGTAAGCAAACCATATGATTCATATAGAAAATTTTTCTGGCTAATAAGATTTTCATTAAAACGGATTCTTAAATATTTTGTTGAATTTTCTTGGTTTTAAGTGAAACAATCTTAAATGAAGGGATCGACTAACGGACACGACGATGTATAAGATAAACAGTATTCCCTTTGGTCAATAAAATAAACATTTTAAAGATCCTTTACTTCTAATAGAAGCAATTGGATATTTATGAAATATATTACAGAAAATCGAAACAGGCGATATTCAGAATTATTCTAGTTTATCCATCCTCAGTTATAATGGACTTTTCTACACGACATTCAATGGAACGATTTCTTCCAATCAATCTTTTTCCTTCATTGAATCTTGAATTGAAAGCTTCCTAAGAATGCTATTTTTTCAAAAAAAAAACACACGGAAATCAAGGGATGTCAGGCAGGAAATTGAAACAGCCAATATATACACACCGTCAACTGAATTAGAAACCTTTTTGTAGATGAACGTAAACGTCACTTGCGCAGCGTATATGCAAAATGCGTGATCACGTGCATCGCCACGTGATCTAGGCAGTTAATTAAGACTGCTGCTCCTGAGCCAGGTGATGCTTCGTTTAAAAGCAGTAGAAATTGAAAAATGTCATCCAAACCAGTTTTATCAGAGTAAACAATTGTAAGCCTCGGCTCTTCCTCATCTTGTAATGTTTTCGTTCGATTTTTGAGTGTTCCATTCATAAAATATGCTTTAAAAATATCGATTGCTTTGATAATCGGATCAGAAAGAATAGATTCAAAGCTTTATTAAAAATCGAGTAAGAGAAAATAGGGGTTATACAGGATGTTTAAAATTCCCTGTGCATTTATAATTGTTTCATTACAAAGGAAAAAGTCATTTTATTGAATGTCGTACTAGTGAGAGTATTTACAGTTCTAGTCTCTTTGGTTGCCTCTTGTGCCATCTTTTGATATCCCTATTCTTTTTTTTGTTCAGAAAATGGCTGTGGAAAATAAAATTCGTTTCAATCAAATTCAGTTCAAAGAAACTAAAATTTATCATTCATGTAGTGAAATGCGTAAAATATAATATCAAATAGGTTCATTAAAACGCGTTTTCAAGAAATTCAATATATCGGAATATCAGATTAGAGAGAGAGTAGATGTAAATGCTTTAATGAGTAAAAGACCAGATCTAATAAATGTTGTTCTTTGCAATTTCTTTTCTGGGTTCCTTCGAATTCAAATAATCAATTAATATATTTTAATCAATGTCGTATTAGAGAGAATAGAGACAAATGCATCATTATTCATGGATTAGCTAAAATACTTTTAAATGACTGTTGGTTTAGTTTCCCAAAGGCATTCCTTTTATGTTCGATTGCTTAGTTCAGAAAAGAAAGGAT